>PVHY01002826.1:0-119022 GCA_004024945.1 Uropsilus gracilis | reverse complement strand
CCTGAGTTACTGGGATAGAATATTTTAACATGAATTTAATGTCATTCACTCAACAAACATGCATAAGCTACTGTGACTATGACCATAACGGGAAAAGAAATACCAGACCCTGAGACAGACACCTAGAAGACCCTGCAAAATTTCCTATCCTAATTCCCAGAGAGTCACACAGGTTGGCGCTGCCTCAGCCCTCAGATGCCAGCCTTCACATGAACCTATCACCATAGCTACACCTACTGAGGAGGACACAATGAGTGGCATGGGGTCTAACTTTCAAAATACTGAGCTTCAGAGGGAATGAGGGAGTGGAATGCATGTCCCCAGTGACTGCCAGACCGTCATGGTGGGCGTGGACATCCAGGCATATCACACTGACAAAGGCAATTCCCAGCTATGAACTGAGGATCCAAGAGCTTTCTTCAGATTCACTGCCAGGAGATTAATACATAATTCTTACAGCAGAAGATGAGAAGCTGAAGGTCATAGGCACCTTGAAGACAGCAGACCACCTCAGCGCCTGGCCTGAATCTTCCAGTGGCCCCATGTAACTTCAAGCACAGAAGGCAGTGTACTGGACTTCTTGACCAGCACTGGGTACTGGACCCCACCTCCAGAGTGGTGGTCTGGCAGTCTCTGTTCTCTAAGTCCTTTGCAATCTGAGCATTTTTAGTACTTTGATGGCTGTGTGGAAGCCGGTGGACAGTGAGAATGACTGCAACAGTGAGGGTGCATTTTTCCCATGCTTAGTGCTGAAAATTGCGGGCATGTTAACAAAACTCTCTTAGCTTCAGCTTCTTTGTCCAACTGTAACCCTAAACCTCATAGAGAATACACTTTTGCTGTATCTATGCAACATAAGATTTGAGGAGGATGACTAGTGTTGCTGTAAATATTAAATTTACATCAAGTTCTTGACTCCTTGGATCAAAAGAAGTTAGAACTTAATTTTCTTTGGTCTCAAGTCTTCTCTGGTTAGAAATCAAAATCTGTTCTCCCCTTCACTTTATTTTATTATTATTATTTTTTTTTTTTTTAAGACTAGGTCTCACTATTTTTGCCCATGGAACCGCAGGCTCACATTGCCTGGGGTACCACAGACTCAAGCAATCCCCAGCCTCAGGTTCCCAGGTAGCTGGGATTACAGGCGTGCGCCACCACACCCAGCTAGTTTTTTGGAACTAGGTCTCGCTATGGGTCCCAGGTGGGACTTGAACCGCTATCCCTAGCCCCTCCTGCTTCATAGGCTGAAGCTTACAGGCATGAGCCACCGGGCCCGGCCTCCCCCTTCACTTTAAATGAAAATGTTTTGTTGACTAGACCAGTTTAGCTACAGTTTCTTATCAAAGAGCAATGGTTACCCAGGATGAGGAGAAGCCACAGAAAATAAAGGGAAGCATGGCCTAGAGATAGTCAAGAACAGTGATAAGGGCTTTACTGTCACCATGTTGTTGTGGCAAATCTAAATGATGACAAGGATAAATAACAACTCCCAGAGGCTATGAACCATGCCATCCAGCCTCTCATCCTTGGTGGGAATGCCAAAAGAACCTGCGATTTTGCCTACAAGTTTACAGCTGTGACCCAGGGCACTGAGTTCGACTGCTACCCCTTCTTTACTCTGGACCTCTGAGTGAGTCATTCCACCTTCTTGGATCTCATTTCCTCACATGGAAGTCAGGTCATGCTCCATAGCATGTTGCTGGGAAGCTGAGACTATTAAGACTGACATTGACTTTGGGAAGAGTAGAGGGTTGTAGGCAAATGTTATGATAGTTCCAAAATTGGCAAAAATCACTACTTTCACTTATGAATTACCTGCTCCAACCCCAGCATTATTGCCATGCTATGTGACACCGAGGTGCGTGCACATGGCTCTGGTAAAGCAGGAGGAAAAGTGTTATCACTACCATGCCTTAAGAAACACCAATGAGAGTCTAGGTCCCTGGGGTCTTCTGGAGCTAAGAACCATGAGAGGCAGTTTTTGTGGACCAACGTCCAGTGGGGATTTCTTTCTTATCAATGTTAAAGCAAAATGAGGTTGAAGGGGAGGTCTTCTTGGGAGGACTTGTTCTGCAGACTTTATTCTTTTTTTAAATTTTCCTAAAAACCCTATACTATTTTTGTCCCCATTTTACTTAAGAAAAAACTAAGGCTTCGAGAAGTTTAAAACATTGCCCAGAGTGATGAAATTAATAAGTGGAGGAGCCAGGATCTAGGTCCAGGAAGCCCAAGGTAGCCCACTGCCTCCAGGGATGTTAAATCCTGCAGGAGGAATTGGAGGGTCAGTGAAAGTGACTCTGGGAGGGTGTGCGACATGCTGTCAGTTTTGCAGTTGCTTAACAACTTTGGTTTCATAGTGAGAACGGAAGGCTTTCGTCTCCCCCAGCCACTCTCTGGTACTTTCCTAAGCCATAGTCACACATCAGTCTTTATCAATCAGTTGGTAAGGGACATATGTATGCATATTTTCCTACCATTGAAAAATTCTAAAAGACCACCTTATATTGTCATGAACCCAAGATATTCACGTATCATGTCCATGATAACAGCCATAATGCTTTCCTTGTTTTGAGAACAAGGATATTACAAATGAGACCCTGGCCTACCTTATCTCATGCAACCCCCAACACAAGGCAGTTAGGTGGGCGTCATGCTCCTTTTACTAGAGAGGAAGCAAAATTCAGCTGCTGAGGGTATCAACAAGATCAAAGGACACCACTTCTCCTTTCAAGGCCACAGCTCACCGACACCTCTGCGGTTGACACACCCAGAGGCAGCTGCTGCACTGCTCCTTGACTACCCCAAGCTCTAGCTCTATGTTTATTCTACACAGGCTGTGTACCCCACTTTTGATGGCTGGCTTCAGTATTGGGGGTTCCCATCCACCCTGGACTTCACACATCCTCCTAATCTTTGTATTTGCCACAGCCACACACAAGGGCTGGTAATCCTGCCTCTCACCTGCCTGCAGGCAGGGAATAAAGACAGTATTTGAACACAGATCAAACTAAGTTAAAAACCTAAACCCTTTCAGTGATGGTTCACGGGTGACATGATGATGGAACTTTGGGTTATACAATGATGTAAGAAAAACTATATATAATCAATACAAAATTTTAAAATAAACAACCTGGATCCTTTCCCGCATCACACATCTTGGCACATAACTAACACTAAGCAACAACAAAGGATCTAATTCCTGTGAGGCAGAGTATATATGTTGGGGGGTGGGTATGTGTGGGAGTGTGTGAAAAGAAAACACCTAAGTGCAATGTAATATTTCCCTATGTCCTTGAGCTAGTAAAGAGAAATAAAAGCAGCAATTTCCTACTTGGCTACTGACATGGAGCCCTGGTGTTAAGCTTGTGAGACTTTTAGCGGAGCCTGAGTGAGGGTCTTCGAAGCATTACTTTCATGTCTGTAATTCACTCACTATGGACTGGGAGAGAATAAATGTGTTGACTCTCTTGATTTGACTTTGAGTCTCATTGTAAAGTTACAGAGTTATATTTTGGGTTTAATCTCTTAAAAATAAATTGTACAGCATTGTGTAATGATTTACAGTGATTTTCACAGGTTAAGTATTTCACCAGCACAAAATAGTAGGAAAAAAAAAAAACAGGAATCAAGTAATTTCTTACTTCATAGGAAAGAAGATAAACACTAGGCAGAAAATAAGCATGCTAAACTGTGAATACTTTAGAACAGAAAGGGAAAACCCATTGGAGCCACTCAAGTGATTTCTGGGGAGGATTTCCCAATCAGAAGTTATTTATCTCCATCTGTTTAAAGAGCATCCTCACAAGGAAGAGCATGATCCTCCCTCCCAGGAAGGGCCAGACTCCTGGTGTCTGCAAGCTTTTGGGCAACCTGAGCTCAAAATCCTGTGTCATCCACCCACTCCATAGTTGAATTGTGAGAATTCTCTGCTGACTGAATGGAAAGCCAAAGTGTGTGGCTTCCCATGAGGAGAAGAAGTCAAACCCATGTATTCCTGTTCCTTTGGGTCCTATATCTGCTGACCAGGCCTTGAGTCTACACTTTTGAAAATATGACTAAAACTGCTCATGTGGTAGGGGAAATACAGTCACCCTGCCTACACAAAATCAGCAGGTAGGTAGAAAGCAGGAGGGAGGTGGAGAGGAGATGTGGTGTGTGGGTCTGAGACACATTATAGCTAAGGAAGCAGGTCATAAATAGAGAAAAAGGAAGCCAATCCTCCCCTGTGAGCGACAGGGCAAGATGTGTTGATTATTCTTACTGTGAGGAATATGAGCAGTTCGTCTTGGTTTAGAAATCTCATGTCAACATTTAGTCCCAAAGAGCCTGACTTAGCCCCCTCCCCCAGATGAGGGAGGGATAGTGGCTTTGAGGACTATACCTCTGAATCTTCAGCAACTGGTTAGCAAGATCCAAAAAAATCTCATGTGTTACATTTACACCTACTTCCCCTTTTAAGTTGGATTTTTTATTACCTCTGGTATTTGGGGTGGTATTTTAATACCCATGTCAAAAAAAGTTGAAAGCAATTTGCACTGGGACTCTTCTCTGAGGACTTCCCTCTGTTTTTACCAGCCTGAGGAGTGGAGAAGTGTGAAGTTACTTCTTAAGTCCTCTCCAATGCAGTAGTCACCACACCAAAACTCCCTCCCAGCACTAAAATGAATACCAAAAAAAGAAAGAATAATGCTTGTTTTTTAAGAATAATGCAGAAACTTTGGTCTCTTCTTCTCATTATTTCCATTCAGATTTCCATAGTTGCAAGTAAATGGACATCTAAGAGGTAGATATGGGCAAATTATAGATTTGGAAGAACATCTCTCTCACAAAAATAAAAGTCAAAAGGTTAGAGCTAGGTTATACAGATAAGAAAAGCTTACAAGCAGGAACTGAACAAGGACATGGATAAACAGCCCCCCCCCAAAAAAAAAGAAATACAAGTGGCTAATAAACATAGAAGAAACGGTTCACCTCACTGGTAATCAAAGGCATGTAAATGGAGCAGCAAGGCAAGACCATTTTTCACCTTCCAAATTGGCACAGTTGGCAAGAGGGTGAGGAAACCTTTCCTCCTACACACTGTGTATGGAGGAGGGGAAACTGGCTAAAGTTTTAAAATACTATAAAGTCTCTAGGATGAATTTTAGATTCAGTTGTGTCATTGATGCATGAAACTAACTCTATAGAACTAAACTTTAAAAGTTGCTGTCAAATATTTTTCAACAAAAATATTCAATATAGTGATAGAATGGTAAAGACTAACAATAACTAAATCTCAATAACTATCTCAATAACTAAATCTCAATCTCAATAACTAAAGAGAAATGACAAAAAACATGTATATATATATTATATAGCTGAAAAAACTGTATATTAAATATACAAATATATTAAATATATGAAGTTGATAAAATTATGTTTATGGAGAACACATACCAGGAAATATAATCTAATGTTAGTATGTCTAAGTAAGCTATGTAAAATTCATATTTTCATACAACTAACTGGTTTTCAAAGGAAAAATGACTAAGTGGTTACTTCTGTAGATAGGAACTGAGGGTAATTTTTCATTTAACCTCTTCCTTTCTCTTTTAGGGACAGCACAGTTTGGGGTTCAGGGACACAGATTCTGCAGTCAGAGTTCCTAGGTCAATCTTTGGCAACACTACTGTCTTCATGATGTGATTGTGACTTAATCTCTCTGTATTTCAGTTTCCCTATTTGGAATAGGAAAAGATAATAAGAGTACCTATTTGATAGGGTTGTTGTGAAGGTTAAAATATGGAAAGACATTCTGTGATACCTGGTCTCAACTCTTTTAAGCTCTTAGTCATTGATAGCTATTGTTATCCTTTACAGTGGCTGGTATTTTCTAAATTTTTAAAATGTGTTCACTTAAAAATTAGAACTGTAAAAGCAGTAGCTAGACAAAGCTTGAATAGGTTCCAGAAAAGGTTCCTGAGTAGAGGAAGAAGACTCTGGCATCACCCTTGTCCTCAAGTTGAACCAAAGCATCTGCATAGTGTAGATATTCTTAAAAGACAGGGGAAGAGGGAGGAATAGAGGGAGGGAGGGAAAAAGGGGTGAAGGGAGGAAGGGAGGTAGAAAGGGAGGGAGTAAAGCTCTCTTATAAAGGTATCAGGGCACTGACAATTAGATTTGATAATAACTACTGAGTCCTTGTTGGACTCCCATATTTAGCTTGCTTGGGGTGGAAAGAAGTAGGGACAAGGTTCAGGAGAGGCAGGAAGAAAGAAGACATAGGAGGAATCATTATTCTGATGAAGAAGTTGCCTTTTCCATGCCAGTGGTGCAGGGCACAAGGAGCAGAGTGACTAGATCTGCCCCCATATTTAACAGAGGTGAAGACCATGGTTGAGCTGCGGATGAAGAGGGTCTTCTAGTTCTGTGTGCATTATCCCCACACTTCTGTGATGACCAGAGTTCCTTGGGGAGAGAATAAGATCTGTTTTCTAAAGGAAGCTGCCAAGGACCCTTTTCTGGAGATTTTGATTACGTCCATCTAGGTTGAGGGTCTGGCTACCAATATTTTTAAAAAGCAGGGGATCTGGAGCCACTAATATGAGCACATAGAAGGCATACAGAGGTCTAAGAATTACTGAGCACAGTGACAGGAAACCATGGGCATGTCCAGAGCAGGCTCCTCAACCCGGAACAGAGATGGGCCCCAGGACAAGGACAAGGGGCAGGTTGGCCAGCTGCTAGCCTTTTGCAAATCCGTGTATCATGTTATGAAAACCTTTCAAAAAAATAAAAAAACTACCTTGTCTGTATCTAAGACTATCTGTAGTCCAAGCCAAGCTGACCTTTCTTGGCCCCCTGATTCTCTCAGTCATTCCAGGTGGTTTTGGACCCAAGCACTAAGCTAGACTACATTTTCTTTCTCAGCTTTATGCCGTGTCCTTCACTCCAGTGTCCCTCCCTCTCAACCACGAATTCACCCAGTCTCAGCCTGGACCCAGTGTTTTCAGAATCCTCCTTCTTCTAGGTTTCAGTAATGGTTCAAAGTGTGTTGCACTGTTCAGTCGCATCAAACTCAGGAATGCAGGAATACTGTAACAGATTTTCCTTTCACTCTTCAGGAGCTTTAGAACGCCCTCATGAGGTATTTAATGCCACCAGCCCCATTGGAGAATCCAGAGAGATTTCTCCTGCTTCACTGTGGTAAAACTGCCACTAAGTGAAGGCCTGCAAGACTGTACTGTGGATGAAAGATAGAGGCAGTCTCCCCCACAAAAAGTGGGAAGGTGGGGGGGGTAGTAAATGGCTGTCTTTATTGTCAAGACCTGATAAAGAGCCAAGACACCAGGACTTAAAGAACAGCTGCTGGGGGGGAGCTGAGTTGACATCATACAGGCTCAAATGAAGTCTCATTCTCACAGCTGTTCCCACTTCAGGGATCCAGACAGGCAGCCGCTCCCGGGACATGGGCTTACAGAACAGCAGAGACAGAATTCGGGGAATTAACTGCGCCTGTGAGTACATGCACAATATTCTCCCTTCTTGTCACTCAAAACACTCTAAAGATATAACCTGAATATATTTTATGGAAAAACTAAGGTTGCTAAGTACAAGGAAGAGCAAAGGTGTGTCTTCTGCTGACTTTGTTGAACATTCTTAGAAACAGCAGAATCTATGAGGCTGCACACGTGTGCAGTCACCAGCATGTGCAATAATGTGTGCTTCCAAGGCTGCTTTTAGGGAGCTGGGGAGCCCTGCAAGTATGTGTGCAGTGGAGTGGACAGCAGGAGTGGAGAGGATCTTCCTGCTCCCCGCCTCTCCCTGCTCTATTCCACAATACACAGGTATTGTCATTTTACCACTTGCAGCATCTTTCTCTGATTCCAAATGGACTGTGCCTTCTGACGAGCCCTCAGCCAGTCTCTTTCTCTATTTTAATCCCCATCTCACTCATCCCTGGGGTTCCCTATTCGTCCCCAAGTGATCCTCCAGTCTGTGCTCTCCTTCTCGCTCTCCATGAAAGACAACCTGCTCCTCCCCTGGAAGGCTCCCCACTAGTGGTTTTCTTGCCCAGGATGGGTGGATGACTCCATATCGCCTACCTGTGCAGGTCAGCCCCACCACCTGTGGCCACATGGCTGCCTCCATCGTTTTTGTCAGGGGTGAGGTACAACCTCATGGTTTTCCTGCATGAAGACCCTTCACAAGACTATAAACTGGGGCTGGGAGGCCGGGCTCACTTTCCTTTAGTACCCTCAACTGCCTATCATTGACCATAACCATGATGTATGCTCAGCACCCACTTGCTAGAAAATATTTCTCTTTTAAATTGACTTTTCCACTTTAAGCTTATTTTTCTACTTCATCCTGTGTTAATGTGGGTTTACTTTTCAAATCACGGTGAACTTTGGTGGAGCACTGCCCATGAGCCCTGATGAGTGCTTTATCTTAACAGTTTAATCAACCATTCCCCTAGGAAACTGGGACTCTTACTACCCATGTTTCAGGCTGCAGAGGTAAAGTCACTTGCTGGAGCATGCATGCTGGAGTCCGAGGTCTTAACCACATGCTGCAGTGTTTCACTGAAAGCGCCGACTATCTGTTTCCACGCATGGACAAGTCAAGAGTTATAATATGTGGACATTCCAAATAAATGGGAGGGCTGTCATTCTGAGCCTGGGGGCTTCTTCCAGACACTGGGCTCATGTTGCCATCTCACCTGGGAACACTAGTGTCTAGTCCAAGCCACGTCCTCCTTAGGGCCAACTTGAAATTTATTCACTGTGTCTCTGTCTATTGAGTGTCTGGCCTCTAACCATAAGGAAGGAGGCTTGATGAAGCATAGAGATCAATTTCCTGAATGTATCTGTGAGCAAGCACCACCTAGGAGGCAGTTCTTTCTTGACAAAGGCAAGAGATCATCTAATTTTCATTGAACCAACTATGAGCCAGACAGTGAACTCTCTTTGGAAGCTGATGGCCAGCCCGCAGACTAGTACAACCTGTTTCCAGAAAAAATTCTTTGCTGAGAAACACATTCTTGCAGCTCTTTTTTTAGACTTGACTGGTCACATTAGGTCCCAATGCAAGACTGTGGCCAGTGGGATTCTGCACGTAGCCCCAGGTGACTGCCTGAACTGAACCCAGGTGAAGGCTGAACTGCAGGCCAGTCCCCCACCTCCTGGCATCAATTGTGCCTCCTCCTGCAGTACAGTAAGGAGAGGGTTTCTGGTGTCTGCTTCCAGGGCCCTGTCATCTTTTCTAACCCCTTCAGTACCCTGTTGAGTCAGGAAGTGGGGCTGAGTACAAGCAGTGAGGTTGAGTCAGGGACCCTCCAGTCAGCAAAAAATCGAGTATCCAGAAAACTCACATGCTGCCAAAGCAACAGGCACAAGCTCATTCCTGAAAGGCAGACCAAGTAATGGGCCTCATCCAAGCAGCAGGAGACACAACGCCCAGACACCCAACGTGCGAACCCCCACCCCCTACTCCCCAGACTCATAAAACTCCTGCTTCTCGCACCTCGGTGGCTACCCACCCAGGACTTCTCTCTGTTCAGAGAGTTTTCCTGTCCTTCTTATCTGACAGTAAATCTCCTGCTTCTCTGCCAGACTCTGGCTAGGATGCTGAATTCCTTCCTCACAGACATATGTATCAAATCTCTTCATGTTCAGCTTCCAGACTCCAGACTGATTCCATGTAAATAAAAGATGCAAAAATATCTCACTGATGATTCTATTATGACTATATGTTGAAATGACAACATAGTTAAATATATTAAAATTAATTGCATCTGCTCATTTCAATTCATTTGAAAATGTGACCACTAGAAAATGATTGTCTATGTGACTGGCATTCTAATTCTGTTGCACAATGCTTCTAGATAAATGGTTTATGGGGAAAGGGATCATTCTAGAAGTATTATAAAGACACTGAAAGTGGGGGGGAGAGAAAGGGGAGAAAAATACTTCAGTTGGAAAATAGGAACTCAGTCCAGAAATAGAATTATAAGGAAAGGAACTGGAAGCATCCAGGCCCAAGCCCAGGACTGGAAACTCTGGCCAAGACAGTGGGAGGATCCAGACAGATTTTGCACTGCTTGAGTCTTCCTAGGGTTTCCAAAGCTGATGTCCCATTAGAATTTTCTGGTAGTTTTGAAAGTGTTTAGGATCCCAGACAAACCCCATGTCTTCTGGGCAAGAAGACCCAGACATGCACATCACATCACAAAACCCCAAGGGCCTTCCTCTGGTCTTTCTCCCACCTAGGTCAGAACCTGTGGGAGCCCAGCAGTTTGTATTTATAATGGACCCTTCCTATTAGTTCTGAGAAGGCTGAATTTGAGAACAATTGTCTCAAAGTTTGCAGTCCCCAGTGTTGCTTACATGGCACATGATCCAGTCCATATGGCGCCCAGAGAGTCCCTTGCCAGTTTGCCTGGCAGTTTGCCTCCCCCCTTCCATGCCTTCCTTAGTGCAGTCTGGAGGCTCCCTTGTCCTATACATGGGGCACTCATTACCAGCCTTCCCGGACTAGAGGAGCAACCACCTCCTTCACAGGCTGTCATGCGGCCACCTTTGCTCTCACAAACTTCTTACTTCCAGATTCAACAGGTGACACACATTTCCTAAGCAGTGTATTACATACCAGAAACTTCACAATCTCCAGGAGATGTATAGGGAATGGGTTGAGGCCTCTGGCAGAATGGTCACTGTCTAGACTGTCTAGAAAACAGTGTGAAAGTTGTCAGCAAGGGCTTGGGGTGTCAAATACCATGTGCACCAGGAACTGTGGGTGCACTAGATGCTGTGGCTGCACCAGGACTGTGGGCGTACCAGGAGTCAAGGGTACATGAGGAGCTGTGGGTCCCCTAGATACTGTGGGTACACCAGGAGCTGTGAGTGCAAAAGGAGCCATGGGAGTTTTGGGTGTACACATGCTTATTTTACTGGTAAGGAGTTTATAGATTTCATAGTTTTAAAGACTTTGCATCACTCAGAAAGGGCTGGGAGTTACTAGATGAATTGCTTCCAATGATGAATAATTTCTATGAAGAGAAAATGTTACTAAACAAGCTTGCAAGATGATGCCAAGTAAGGACTTGAGTGACCCTGCCACTGGCAGATCTACTCTTTGCTCCAAGAGGAGTGGTATCAAAATACAGAAAACTCTTTCTGTAGGGTGGTCAAAGGTTATAACTCAAATGCAACTTGATAACAGCCTATCCTCCAACATACTGTTATAGGTGGTAGATCTCATTTCTGGGGAGAATGAGGCTGGTATGGACTGTCAAGAAAAATTGTCTTGGGAGAAATGGTTTGTGAGCTGGACCTCAAGAACCTCTGGGGCCAATCAGGACTTGCTGGTAAGAACTAGAGTTCTGGATCAGTGACCTCTTCTACCTCCTCTTCACACTGGGTCTCACAGCTGATTGCATGCTTGGCAGAGACTCACTAAAAGCTCCCTTAAGAGCAGCCCAATTCACCCCTGGTCTATTCAGGGTGCTAGGAGGACAGAGAGCTGTGGCTGTAGCCATTCTTCCAGTAGAAGAAACCTCTCTGAGCCTCTGTGTCTTTGGGGGGATACCTGGAGAGAGCTGAAATGATACCTCGAGCTCCCCTGCGGATCCCATGTTCCACACAACCCACAAGGCTCCTACAAGGAACCACAGTGGGGGAGGGAAGGAACTTGTCTTCTCCATGGGCTGGGCCATGGAGGTGGGGAAGCTGCGGGTCAAGCTTTGAACCTGATCTCTCAACCTCAATGGGAAGACTCAGCACCAGCAGTGACTTTCTTATGGCTTCGAATTTGGCACCTCTAAGGCATCCCCTTTGAGAGTGGGGGATGGATTTTTCAAGAAGGAAGGAAACATGCAGAATCTTCCTATAACTTGTAACTATCAGAAAATTAGGGGTGAGGTTTCTGGTTAGAATGTCATCCCAGCTTTTCCACTGTTGACCAAATATGGGTCAGTTGCTGGCAAAGGTCAGCAGATTTTCAGAGGCAGACTTGACCACAGCAGGTCCAGCATAGAATGGATTTCATTTCTTCTTTCTGTTGGCTCTTTGATCTTCAGCACAGGAGCAACTTTCACAGGTCGGCACCTGAGCCCCAGGGTTTTGTTCAAGCTCTTATTACACCCCACTACACCCACCCACAGAAGGAAGGGCCTGTGCTCTCTGCACCCGTCTCAGTTCAGATCCAGGTCCCACAAGTCACCATAAAACCTTGAGGTTTTATGTCCCAAGAGGATAGTAATCATTGTACTTCTCTGGTTATTGTGAGGAGATGAGATAAAGCACCCAGTACATGGAGGTGTTTCTGTAATTTGTTCCCTTGATCTTTCAATGTGTAATCTTATCATACATGTGGTACCAGCTACTCAGCACCAAGTCATTCTCTGAAACTCCATCCCTAGTTTGTGTTTAGGATTCCCTTCAGCTGTACACACGGGAGGGTTTGAAATTCGGAACATGTTTCCAACATGCTATTGTCTGGGGGCTAAGGGCAGTTCTACTTGGCAGGCCCTAGGGGCTCCAGGCTGAGGCCTGCAGCTGTTGGACCTCCCCTGGCCGCCGTGTGAAAGACGAGTAGAAGAGGAGGAACTCAAAGTCAGAGAAGAGCAGCAGAGAAAAAGACAGCTGCGAGCTTGCCCTCAAGTAAATCAAACTGTGACATTTATTGGGCTATTTCCAGAATAACACCAGCAAGGAAACTGGAATGCAGGATAATCTTTTCCAAGAAGCAGCTCAGTGAGGCAGCCTGCAGTTACCAGTCCTGCAGAGCTCCCCTGTTCAGCAAAGGCCCAAGTTTGGACACACAGACCCGGGTTATAATTTTGTGTCCAGTACTTATCAGTGATTCTGGGAAACTTTTAAACCCCCCAAAACCTAATTTTCCATCTCCCTTAACCTAAAGTAAGGTAAATAAGTGAAACTAACAGGCAGAGTAGGGAGTAAGGAGTTAACAGAAGTTGGCTAACAATTGGTGTTCAGGAAAAAAAGAATCATTTCACCATGAGTATGCCACACCAGGCCCATGTTCTAGAAATCTTTGCAAAGAGCCCTTGTCCCTCAAGTTGGTTCCTGATAAATGTAGGGAACTGAGGGGTGGGGGAGGAGGATGGAAGCAAGTTGGTAGAGAGGTGGCTGAGTAGAGAGGACAAGGAGATCAAAAGGTCTATAAATATCTGTCAAACTTTAAAATGCAAATCCCTTGTCTGAGGCCCTGTTGGGACCAAATCTTCCATTATCACCTTTCTGGGAAGAGTTTGAGAGAAAATGTTTGGCGTAATCCTTTCCTTCTGGCATACTTTGGTTTGGTTGAGTGTGATTTGGAGATCAAGCCTGAATATGTGATAAATGCTTTTCTCCAACCCAGACCTATGAGTACAGTGAAGACACTAACTGCCAACAATTTCTTTGTGGCTAGATGATGAATTCCTCAAGGAAACTGTCCAATCCTTTTTTAGTCACTACAATCTTCATGATACTTGGCACAGAGTCCCTACCTGAATGCTGGATAAATGGATGGGTGGATGGATGGATGGATGGATGGATGGATGGATGGATGGATGGATGGATGGATGGATGGATGTTAATTCAGAGTATAGTAAGTCATTTTTACTAGGTAGTGACAAATTTCCATGCTATACTTTACGAGGAGCCAATATCAGAGATAGAGGAATCCCTTTTGAAGACTAGTCCTTATGAGGGGTGGCTGAGTCTTCTGAGAAACTCTTGGGTAGGTTTCTGCCAAAGGCCAGGCCTCCATTCAACCCACACTCCGGGTGAATGGGAGCTGCAGACTTCACCCTGCCACTTGCTCCAAGGAAGAGTCTCCCTTGTGAGTCCTCACTGTTGGTGACTTATTTCTGGGAAAAGCATGGAATTTTAGGTGAACCCTATGGAGGAGATCTTCAAAGACTAGAGAGTCTATAATTATCTGAGACCCACTGAGTCAGGTCCTAGGCCATCCTCCAATCCTACCCACCAGCCCTACCATAAGTCAGATACAAAAATCCTTATTCCCTTTCCTCCTTTCATCTTCCTTTGTTGGCCTTATTTTGTCATGAAGTTATGCTTGTATGTAATGTGTTAGTGGGGTATTTCCAATCAAAAGGGTCTAGGAAATGTCCCCAGCCTGGATTATCCTAAAACATATGCTATTTATAGACCCTTTACTGGATCAGCTCACTGACTCTAAATCTTACCCAAAAGGTTGGTAATCTTCCTCTCCCATCCCCTAATTGTCTCTATTACTCCAGTCTCCTGTCAAATCACTGAGCCCTGCGAAATACCCAAGGGCACCTGGTTCTCAATGACCATATTCTTTCAGATTCTTGTGTCACTCTTTCTCCCAGCACTTGGTTGTACTATTTGTTCTCAAAGAGCAAATGAATTTGGCCTCCCAGACACATTATAGACATCTTCAAGGGAGAGAGCAGATGTTATTCCTGTGCACACAGCCCATGTCTAGCTGAACCCACCTTAAAGAGTCAATAAGGACCCAAGAAATGTGGTCTATCCCCACTGGGAAGCACTATTCAGTCATTAGGAAAAAACTCAATGCAATCATTTTCAACTACATGCAGGGAATTTGAGAGAATTGTGCGTGTAAAGCAGGTCAGAAGGAAAAAAACTTATGGACATTAATAGGTAATTCAATATGTAAAATACTTTTTAAATCTAGTATATATCAATAAACATCAAAAAATTCTGTAAGGGCTGAAGTTAAAAGGGGATGGGGAGGGAAAGTGATGAGGAGATGGGGGAAATATAGAAATCTTACAAAATAAAGTATAAGTTGAAAGTAAGAATTCAATAGGAAAAAGAGTGTGTTCGATGTCAGAGCAGTGGTCTCAGATTTTAGATCAAATGTTACCTTCATCATTCATTCATTCTAGTGGGTATATATATACGTGTGGGCTTCCTGGTTGGTGCTGTTCAAAGTTCTGTGGGTTTAACACGGAACAACAGTTTTTTCTCTTGTGTGACTCCTTCAGTCACAGGGGAGAAAGCATCTAGTATATTTTGAAGGAAACACACAGGGGAAGAAGCAACAGTGAAGGAGTGGGGGCCCAAGTGGGAGGTGGGGGAACACAGCAAGATACAAGTGGAGCTGAAGAAAGACAGGGAGGCCAGTACCTAGAGGGCTGCGAGTTCAGAGGAAACAGCATGTTTGAAAACCAGAACTGCGAAGGAGCACATTGTGTTTAAGGAAATGAAAGCAGAGCCACTGGAGCAAGGTGCAGAGGTCAGGTTAGGGGGATGCAGAAGACCCAGCCAGCTAGCACCTACTCTGTTGAAACTTTGAAATTTCTTGAGTGTGATGGAAAGCCCTGCAAAGCTTTCACACAGGATGTTAGATCCAGTGGTACTGGAAACAAATGTGATGCTAGAAATAAATTTATACCTGGTCAACATGTATGCTGCAAAGGGCATGGGCCTGTTGGAGTGAGGGGATCAGAAGGAATTTTTAGTGAGCACTTCCTGCAAGAGATGAAGGTCTGTATTTGTTGGAGGTTAACAGTACACCCGGGAGATTTGTGCACTCACAATGTGGCTGCAGACTTCTTTTCTTCTGTGGGTAACTTTCTGAAAAAAAATGAGCTAAGCTGATCTTTCCGAGGCCTGGCCCATTTCAGGCATTGTGCAAAGGCGATGTAAGAACTGAGGAGCCACAAGCCTGTGCTGCCCTGAGGACTTGCTGATATGGTCAGGACACCTGCTCCTGGTGGTGAAAGTTCAGAAGGAAGGAGACTTGGGACCCTACCTGCGTCAGACATCCTATGACTTCCTCACACAGCAAAACCTCCAACCTCCCCCAAAGATTGCCTTTGACAGTTGTTTTACTCTGATGGTTAAGATAATTTTTGTCACCATTTCTTGAGGGCTTTTCTGGGGCTGGAGCAACTCTCAGTAGCCAGTTAGATCAGATAAATCAGATCACAAGAGGCCACTGCATCTGTCTCCTGCCATAGATATAGAAAAGTGCTGGGAAGTCCTATTTTTTTTTTTTTTTTACTTTTTTCCCATGTTTGGAAAATTTATTTTTTAATTATTCTTTAATTTTGTAATTTTCATACAACATTGGTCACATTTGTATTGTCTTTCCCCTTAGGTTTGGCCCTCCCTTTCATATTGTATCTTATCCCTTTCCCTATCTTCCCCCCTTTCTTCTCTGCCCCCTTTCCCCCTTTCCCACTCTGGTGACTCCAACTCCTCACTCTGCAAGTCATTGGTCCAAGTTTGTCCCACTGGTCTTTTTTTTTTTTTTTTTTCTGGAAATATGTCCTTTTTTCCTGGGTGCAGACTTGTAGTCCTGGACAGCAACAGATGAGGCTGCTTGGATCTCCAGGAGACAAGTAGTCAGGTCGAGCACATCAGGAATCTCTTGTAGAACAAATGCACGGTACACTTCTCCAGGATCTTTTCTAAGGTCTGTCACACGGTGCTGCTCGTGTGCTGTTTTGTTCTAGTATCTTGTTTTTGGAGCCCAATTCCCAGCTGCTGAGGATGGAGATGTTCCCTGCTGGGGCAGCCTTCCCCAGGTAGTTGGTCCAGCTCCTCTCCTCTCTCGTGTTAGCAGTTCTGCCATGGATCAGCCACATCTCTGTGGCTTTCTTGAGAAGTCCTGTTCTAACCAAAGAAGTTTTAGGGTCAGACCAACTCTGGGTTCAAATTCTGCTCCTCTGAACCTCATAGAGGGGAATACACCTGCTTTTCAAAGACGTTGCAGGGAATATATGATTGGTACAAATTAGGTTATTTAAGGTGTTATTCAAAGCTTCTTTTGAAATTTAAAAAGGGAATTATTTTTTCTGGCCTTAGAAAACTAATGTAAATTCTCTGTGCACAACCTTTTTATTATTTTATTTTTTTATTGATTATATTTTTCTTACATCATTGCATATTTGAAGTTCTTCCACCACCATGTCACCCATGAACTGTCATGTAACAATTCTTTAAAGACAAAGACTCACTCTTAAAAATACAAATTTAAGGTATGTCTTACCTAAAGGAGTTACTGAAGAATGAACTTTAATCAATAAAGTTTCTCAGTGTCTTCACAAATAAAATAACTACTTTTTAAAATTAGTACACAGGACCAAACTTTTAAATGAGAATCAAGAGACCTCAGTATCTCTTTGCCTCTGGAGGGTTACTGTGTTAAAACTATAAACAGTGCCTACATATATTCTAAATAAAAATAGCCCAAATAGCATGACAGCATGCTCTAGAATCTTGGTAAACAAGAACTAGTTCAAAATTTAATGATTTAATTTGAAGCATGTATGCCTTAAAGTTAGTGTTGGATCTTAATACTTTATCCTATGTTTAATGTACTTACTTGAAAAGTAGCTCATGGTATTTTGCAAGAAAGAGCAATTAACCTGGTCTTTGTTAACAAAGATACACTTGCTTTTTTTTTTTTACATTTATGCCTAAACTTCTCTTGATAAAGTCCTTTTCTGAAAAGATAACTGGACTATTACTTTTCTCTTCCCCTGGGAGAAGGACCTTTGCTCCCCAGGTATACATCCCAATTGATTTCTTTCATGTCCTAGCTAAGGAATTTAAGATGGCACCTAAAGCAACCGAGTTAATCAGTTGCATTGGGTTTCACTTATGTATCAAGAGGTATGTAGAATATTGTACTGCAACCACCCCAACCTGGGTAGATTCATCAGTAGTTCTAGCAGCTAAAGAAGAATGTTGGGACCCTTGGTGGATTTTACAGACTTTCACACTCTCAGGGAACCTGGTACATGTGCACATCAGGCAAGGAGGCTGGGCCAATTTTAAGGCAGTCAGGCAAGCAGGTAGGCTAGGCAGCAGGGAATGCTGGGAGGCAAGCAGGCAACTGAGCCTTCCAGCATCCCCAGGAGTCTTTACACTATTTCTCTGGATTCTCTCCCATTCTCTTTATGTTCTCTCCTCCCCAGCATTCTCCCCCCATGCTCTCTTCAAATTCTCTCCTAGCTCTGCTCCAGGATGATGCTGCCCTTTAATCCTTACCTCCTAGGCCCAAGTGAGCCCACTCACACATGCACACACCCAGTGGGACAGGTATGTATAATCATGGGGAGGGCGCAATACCACGGGTGCTAGTGATAGAGGCTAACAGAAGAAAAAACTTGACCAACTCATTTACTTTACAGTATTATGTTTGCCTATGATTCCTGGGAGTCCCACCTCTTTCACTTCTTTTCTTTTTTCTCCTTAACAAACTTTTTCTTATATCTATCCTCTAAATTTGCCTCTTTTCACTTCCTTGCCTAAGAGTTAGCAAAGTTAGTGTTGTAGTTTCATCAGACACCAACCCTGGTGGTCTAGTGGTTAGGACTCAGAATTGCCACTGCAGTATGGAAATGAGACCTGAAATGACAGTGACATGGTGAATTTGAGGAATTAATGAAGTGGGTAGACACAACAGCAAACATTCACTTAGGTCATTTCATTACTTCTAAGACTCACTTTTTGCTTAACAGACTTTGGAATGCTACTCCGCCTACTCTTTCTTTATATGTAAGTGAAAGAGAAAAAAATTATACAGGCTACAACAGAATGCATTTTTTTTCTTTTTAAAAAAATTTTTTTTTCTAAATTCTTATAAATTCTTACATACGTAAATAAGGTAAATGGTTACTGGTATACCTTCCCTCCTCCAAACCCCACCCCCTTGTGTTCACTCAGTCTCCACTCTCATTGTTCTTTTTTGGTTTATGTTGGGTTCATTGGTCCTTTGGTCTCTTACTCTGTGGCTGTGTCCATTTGTCAGATGAGGGACCGTGTTCCCAACCCATGGCATATTGTGCTTGATGGTTTGTAGTCCTTAGCTTTGTATTGGGCACCCAGTCCATGTTCATTTGGGGTCTATCGGTGTCTTCTAGTTGTTGGCTCCAGTATGATCTCCTTGCCATTCTGCTATCTCTGCACCTCATTTCTCTGACCTCTGGCCTTGGGGATCATTTCCCCCAGCCATTGTCAATGAGGAGATTACTCGATGAGGGCAGCATCTATTGATGGACCTTGCAGATCATCTCCTCTCCATCATTTGCAGATTTGCTGTGGAGCCAATGCCCTGACTCTGCAGGCCTCCTCTCCCAATGCTTGGGGAGGGAGCCATGCTTCCCTGGGTGGCAAGTTCCACATGGGGTTTTGATTCAGCTTCCAGTAAAGCCATACATGAGGGTCTGATAGGTCTTTACCACAGTTTTTTCTCCACTCCAGCATCTACTATCTTTCTGAATGATCCTTGTTCTGTGTCCCACACACCTGCATGCGCAGGCTCTTCTCTGGCCTTGTGTTCTGTCACTGTGTGCACGTTTATGCTATTAGTCCTCCTGTGAGCTAAGTGGAGGGTGAAGCAGCAAGGGTGTCATCCTAACCCCCCCATCCGTGGACCAAGGATGGATCCAGTCTTGCCCGCGTGCCGGTCAGGTCTGGGGGTCCCAGTCGGCCCCTGCGTCCCCCTTGCCTGCCAGGTCAATGGCTGAGGGGCCCAGTGGGTGCTGTATGGTTGCTGAGTGGGTGCAGCCGCTGGCCTAGGTTCGCTGGTAGCTGCTGGCGCCTGCCGATCAGAGCAGGCGCAGATTCCATGTGCCAGGCTGGTCGAGCTTCAGACCAGTTCCTAGGCCCCACCTACTGCTGGGACGTCAGCAGGAGGGGCCTGGTACCGTGGGCGATGGCGGCTGCCTTGCAGGGCTGTAATGCCCCCCTGTTGTCGTGCACCCCAGGCCGGTCCGGGGGTCCCGGCCGGCCCTTACGTCTCCCCTTACCTGCCAGGTCGACAGCAGAGGGGCCCAGTGGGTGCTGTATGGTTGCTGAGTAGGTGCAACCGCTCCAGAATGCATTTTCAAAACATGACTTGAGGTTCATCAGTTTGGCATGTCAAAATCAGTGATGCTAAATACAGTCACTTACACATGTCTCTAGAAAGATGCTCACCCTCAGTAAGGTAAAGGAGAGCGAAGACAGGAGTAGACACTCCCACTTAGGAGACTGGGAGTGATTCTCCAGGTAGCTGGTCTCTCTCAGAGCTAGGACAGCTGGGATCCTGCCTCCCAGGTTAAAGCAAGCATCCTTTGGTCTCTTTCACAGGGTGTAGACTGCATTGGGCCAGGTCCTTTGACACCTCCCACCCAGCTGTTCCAGCTGTGAAGTCTTGGGGCCTTCACAGGGTGCAGAGGAGAGATGTCTGTGTTTGGACAACCCTGTAAAACCAATCCCTGGCATCTGTCATTCAGGGTCAGCTTTCTCAGTTTAGTAAAAAAGCAAATGATGTTAGCCGTGATGATGACATTGGTGTCCTTCCTGCAGCCAGTGTTGCTTTATAACCAAAAAACAAAAAGGCAAGAGATGTGTACTCCACCTTCACACACGCTAAACCACTCAGTCTCATTTTCAGATGCAAAGGAAAGTCCCTTTAGACTATTTAAATAATGATGATGCAAACACTACACAATTCTTCCATGAGGTTGTTGGACACAGGATTCTAAATATATGGAGTTTTTGTCTTTGGGGGAGATCAACATTTTCCCCTCTGAGCCTTGAAATATCGCTGAGGAAGTTCAGACTCTTAATCCCTATTAAAGACTATTTTTTTTTTTTTTTTTTGAGACTAGGTCTCGCTATTTTTGCCCGTGGAATCGCAGGCTCTCGTTGCCCGGGGTACCACGGACTCAAGCAATCCCCAGCCTCAGCTTCCCAGGATTACAAGCAAGTGCCACCACGCCCAGCTATTTTTTTGAAACTAGGTCTCGCTACGGGCCCCAGGCAGGACTCGAACCATGATCCCTAGCCCCGGCCGCTTCATAGGCTGAAGCTTACAGACACGAGCCACCGTGCCATCCTATTAAAGACTATTCTTCCAAATATTAGCAAAATACTCAGTCTTTCTGTTCACAGTGGGGTCAGTCTGCTTTGCTAATGAGTCTCTGCTCTATGACCAAATAGGCAATGTATTGTACTTATCAGGCCTCAGTTAAATGAGCTACCTATTCTGACTATCAGAAAAGGCATTTTTCAGGTTTTTTTTTTTTTTTTTTTTTAACTCTTCCTGGGGTTTAATCTACAGCACATCACCTTAAAGGCAAAGTGGCAAGTCCTTGAAAAAGACTGACGCCAGTTGCTGGCGTGCCAGGTAACGGCTCTGCTGGGGTGCCTGTTGTTAGCCTGCAGATGAAAGGAGGCTGCCTTTAGTAATATTTAGGCTCTTGCACCTCAGCACTGCCTGCACCATAGGAACAGCCGACAACAGTTGACTTAGTCTATTTACCTTCAGAAAGTGAGGCACCAGCCTGTGGCATCTTAAAATGAATGACTGCAGGGGACACAGAGTGCCCTCTAGCTGGATTTGGCCTTTCTCCATAAAGGATTTAAGAAAACCCCAGACCCACAATCAGCATCTGTTCATGGAATGCTTTCTGGGCCAGGCCCTATACTGGCTGCTACACATTCAAAACTATAGGATGCTCATATTAGGGCTGGAGACAAACATACAAATTAACCAACACAAAACTGCTTACAGATATTTCATAAGTACCACAGGGACTATTCAGAATCCTTAAGCAGCTGTGGAAAGCCTTCTTAGAGGAGACAGTGTTTACAACTGCATCTTGGTTAAGAGTTGGTGAAAAGCATTATAAACTGCAAAGTTGTAGGGTTTGCGGGAACAAATAAAAATAAGATTTGATCCCTGTGTTTAAAGAACAGTCTTGTCTGAGAGGAAGAGAATATTGTGCCTGATGCATGGTAGGCACTAATGAACTGTGGTATCTTCATGAAAGGCTCTGCAATTTCTTTAGATGTTCAAGTAGAGCACCAAATTTTGCTTGATATTAGAGGAGTTGTGACATTTGAGTGGACAGAGAGGAGTTTGGTAATGGGAAATGGCATCTCAGGCCGAAAAAACCCTCATGAACAAAGGCATAAACATCTGTTCATGGTAAACAAAGTTATCTTAGGTGCTGGAGTCACAGTTCAGTGCTATGAGAGTCTGAGGGTGCAGATCCTCCCACACTAGAGGCTCTTGTGCCAAAGCACTGTGCTAGTCCTGTGAACAAAAGGAACTAAATTCCTGTCCTCAGTAAGTGTGCATTCATTTGGAAAAGAAACTAAAAAAAACTAGAACATCTATAAAGTTAGGAACTGCTAAGTCCTAAGTCTCTCTCGCTCTCACACACATACACATACAGTTACAGCAGGGAATGGAAATAGTGAGTAATGGGGAGTTATTTTAGACTCTGAAATGACGTTTGGATGAAGAGCTGAATGAAGTGTGGAAAAAAAAAATGCAGGGCTATTTCTTTGGCTAATGAATTAGAAGTTCCAATCTCAGTTTACGTCTTTTCAGGGGGGATGTCTAGGAGACTTAGTCAAAACTCACAGGTCTTCCAGGTGGATATTAAGAATCTGGCACAAAGTAGACATTAACAAAGTCTGCTGGTGAGTGGTGAAATAAGGTAGTAGCTAGAAAACCATATCTCAACAACCACATGATACCTTTTCCAGCATTTCATGCTTAATTTGCTTCAAAATACATTGCCAAGAGGGACAAGCATGACAGCACAGTGAAGGGGCACCATCTGGTCTGATCCCATTTACAAGTGGATTCCATATGAAATCACACCTCAAGGAAAAAAAAGTTGCATTTAAAATTTGAGTTTTTGGTTGTATTTTTGAGAACATAAGTCAGGATCAACTTTGGGTATAGGGTTAGGTGAGTAATTCAAAACAAAACAAATTATTTCAAAGTAACATTTCACCCATAAACAGTGCTGGGTTTTTTTTTTTTTTTTTTTACTTTCTAAACTCAGAACTTGAGAGAGCTGTACATATCTCTATGCAGTCATGTCCAATTAATGTCAAAAAATAACTCCACAGAGAAAAAAAATACTAATTGGGCATTTAAGTTTGAGATTATTAAAAATAGGGGAGTGCCTGCTCAGAATTGGCCAAACCCAAAACTGTGATTCCGAAGGAAATGCCACTCACTGCAGCCCTATTGGCAAGTATTTCTAATACCAGGTTTCCAGAGGTCATTTATTATTTTCATGGTTTTTGTCTGTTTAATGAACAAATTTTCATATGCCCAGTCAGTTCTAAACTTTAAAAGGACATTTGGGAAAATTTTAAAAGAGAAAGCTTACAGCAAAATCAAAGATGAGGCAAGAACCATTCAAATCCTTTCATTTCTCTATGTGACCTTCAATCATGTTGGTCTTTAGGAATTAAATATATTTGAACTGGTTGGTATATACTAATCTATACATAAAATAAAATACAACATTGAGACATTTCTAGGAACCTGAAGATACCTGAGTAAAGGTATACAAGCAAGGATACTGAAATCATTTCAACAGACCAAATTTACTGAAATTGATAATTTTTTAAATATATATGACACAACATCTCTGGAAGGAGCCACACATTAGGAGTCCCAAGAAAATTCTAATACAAAACTCAAACTCTACATCCAAGAACTGGAGACCAAGCATTTAAGAGCAGTAACTTTTTACTTTCTATCTTTGTACCATTCCATCTTTCAATTTAATCACACAAATGTATTGTCTTACAATGTTAACAATTTTGCAAATAATCACAGGTTTTAAAAAATGTATCATTTCATTACAATAGCTTTAAGTTCTCTGAGAATAGAGGACTGATTATTTAGTACTCCACTTGCTCAAAGTTTTATTGAAATGTTTCATTAAGTGCTTTGCAGACACATTTTTCTAAAACAAAATATTGATTGAAGGTATTTTATGTATCTTCAGAATTAAAAAAAAAACAGAATTAAAAAAAATCTCATATATGAATCTAATGGCATTATAAATTTGTTAACCAAAATTTCATTTCCAATCTTAGAACAATTTGCTTCTCCTGTTTTATGATCAATAAAATAATGATGGTAGTGCATATGTGGAAAAGAGGATAAACATATACCTTAAGTTTGGGCTGATAAACTTCACTCTAATTCTTATTAAATAATAGCTTTGTTGTAATATAATTCACATTATCCTAGAATTGGTTTTTAAATTGCACAAATGATTATATTGTTTTGCAATTTATCACTATAACTTTAGAATATTTTCATTTATCCCAATAGCCCCTCAAAAAAATCACTACACAATTAGCAGTCATGTCCTCCCTCAACTTTCCCTCTGCTGTCCTCCCCTCCCAGTCTTTGGCAATCATGAGCTCACCTTCTGTTTCTATAGGGTATATATTTGCCTGTTTTGGACAGTCCACACAAACAATGATAGAAAATGTGGTCTGTACTAACTGGCCTTGTTTTCATGTTTTTGAACACTGATCTATTGTCTCTGAGGGAAATTTTGTTGACTATTTCACCCATTTTAAAGTTAAATCTTTTCATTATGGAGTTGTAAGAGTTCTTTATACAAATTCTAGATACAAGTTTTTTACGACATTTATGATTTGCAAAGATTTAGCTCCCATTTTGTGGGGTGTACCTTTTCTTGAAGGCACCCTCTGAAACACAAGTGTTTAGTTTTCTTGGGTATAATTTACATGATGCTTGCCAGAGATCTTGCTGAGCTCACTTATCAGTTCTAATACTTTTTAGTAAATTCCTTATAATTTTGCATATACAAGATCTTATCATCTGCAAATATAGTTTTCCAAAATGGCTAACTTTCAGAATATTTGCTAAAAAAAGTTAATGCATGATTTACTATCTGGAAATATCAAAGTCAATATTGTATAGACTCATTTGAAAACAAAAGAGAAGAAAAAAGTGCCATACAAAAAAAGAGAACAGAACAACCAGTTAGGAGACAAGAAATCTGGTTCTCACACGATAATTATCTATGTGATTCTGAACAAGTTTCTAACTCTCTTCTGGTTATACAGTCCACTTTCCAAATCTGTTTTCACATGATATACCTGTAAATTTCTGGGGCTATGTGAAGAGTAGCTTTCCCCAATTCAGTTATTACAGCTAAAACTTTTACTATATGATATCTCCTTTTTGCCACTTTTGCCCCACACGAAGAATAAAGTTACCAAAACTGGTAGAACATGCTAAAGATATCTTCATATTGAGAAAAAATATATAGCTCTCAGTAAAGACAAATAGATACATTGCAAGAAATTAAGTAATTATGAGTTAAAATTTTAGGAACAAGCTGGAATATGAATATTTTAGAAATTTGTGGAAGAAATGAGTTAAAATGAGCAAACAGATAAAGTATTTACTTTGTCTAGTACTGTACTAACATTTAAAAGGTATAACTAAGTAATAAAATGGCAAATGCATGTTTTAAAAATATACATTAACTGAAGTTTTCACAAGACTATATCTCAAAATTGAAGTTTTGGGTTAGTTTTTATTTACAATGTTGATTAAAATGGTAAAGGTATCAGAATATAAAGAATATTAGAAAGTCTCAGAACGCATTAAACTTTTCTATCAAACATTAACTAGGCACTTTCTTTCTCCCTCTGCTGATGCTAAGAATAGAAAACTAGTTTTATTGGAATGGGTTTTTACTCAAGTGTTTTGGAACCTCAGTTTTAGTCTCTGACATAATGGAAGAGGACTATCCAAACAAGTACCATCTTTTTCTGTATGACACTGTAAAAAACTCTTAGCTTTTTTGGATGCTTCTGGGAAAAAGTTTTGTTTATGTTCACTTCTGTGAGTTGGGACACACTGCTCAGTATCTTTAGTATGTATCTCAGGGCTATTCAATTTGTTGGCATCATTGCTTTTGAACTGGGCTAGGTTATGCTTCTGAGAACTCTGCTCCATTTTTTGAGTCGTGTACTTAGCTTTCTCAAACACTGGGATACTTTCATCATCAGAAGAATGCCTGTCAAAACAGCCACTTCCTTTGATGACCATTTCCTGAGTGGTTTGCATATCAGCTTTTCTACTGTGATCTAAAGCAGTACTTGGTGGCCAAGATCTATCACTGCAGATATCCATTATTGGGCTACTGACAGAATATGATACAGAAGTATTCACATTGTAGTTTTTTTGAAATAGCTGGTCACCTTTTAGAACTTCAGAGTTTCTAGATTCTTTTTGGAAATAAGCTCCAAGCTTAGCTTTTAAAAGATGACAATCAGAAGTACTGTTAGCAATACAAGAGTCTTTTACTTTAAGTAGGGACAAAGGTTTCATGTCAGTACCTGGGTATACATAATCCTGAGAATAAGAGGATTTGAAATGTATTCGTTCTTTTAAAGGCAAATCCTGAAGATGTAAATCAGTTATGCCAGAAAGGAGATGCTCTTCAGGATCAGTCTTTTGAAGAGTTTCATCCAACACTGCATGGCTGTTTGTTTTGCACAGTTTTGATTCAGTTGACGATTGTTCTGAGATGTTTTTAAAGCTCTCTGTGATAGCAGTTTCTATTTCTGATTTTAAACCATAAGATAAAGTGTTCTTGGGAATAACTGGAGAATTACTAAAAGAAGTACCTTCCCAGTCAATGGTGCTCAAGTGCAGGTCAGCGATTGCCGATATATTATGGGTTGAAGTATTCTGATTTTGTTGTTCAGGTTCTGAAATTAGAGACTCACATCTAACCTTAATTTGCTGCATAGTCAAAGGTTTTAGAGAAGACTTTAACTGTTTAACTTGAGGATTCAAACAGGGAGCATCTTCAGGTAAAACCAAGTTATTCAATGACACAGAAATAGATTCTAGGGGTAATGTAGAATTAGAAATTTCCAAATTTAACTTGGAATTCCGACTAGATGTGATTCCATATGTAGGTTTTAAAGTCACGTGTGAATGAAAATTTATGTCATCTAAAACACTGTTTTCTTTAGGTTTAATTTTTATGCCTGAAAAGGAAAGAAATATAATTAAAAATTATTTTAATTTCCTTAATTTGAGTAAACAAAATGAAGAGTTCATATTGGAACCCTTCTATATGAATGATTTATATCTATTTTTTCCTCACTGCATTCCTATGATATAAAGCAAATATTATAAAATAGATTCTTGAAAATAAAGAAAAACTATAACCCAATATACACTTTATATACTAGTTAGTGACTGGTATTCCTATTATTAACACTTGGTTAACAGTGACTAGACTGTTTTACCCTTGGCTTTTCAGCTTTAAAAGGAAGTATGTCAAAAGAGAAAAGCAGAATCCTTACTCTTGCTTTTTCAGAACTTTCTGTATTGTATTGTAGTTTTAGTATTACACTGTGTGTGGCATAAATAATCATAAAATGTGATACTTACTTTTCTGTTTCTTTTCTTTTTTAATTTCTAACTTTTGTTTATGGTAAACAGCAACAACCTCAGGATAAGCTGCCTCAAACAATGATTCTTCTTCTACTGTTTGCAGAACCAGTTCCTCATGTTTCTCTGAAGCAAAATGTTCTAAAAGATTAAAAATAAAATTAAAAAAAAAAAACTTTCATTAAATCATGAAAAATCTCATGTTTCGGTAACTAAGTTACCAGGTAGATTAAGTCATGAATACATGAATAATGCATTGAAAATCTTGCTTTAAAGCATTTCTCTTCTAATACTAACACTACTACAAAATTGATTTTCCTCTATCTGGCACCAATTGGAAGGAGATTCCTTTTAAATTAGAACTTTAAATTGTCTTGCTTCAGAGACAGTAGAAGTAGCTTAGGAGGAAGCTTTCCTTAGATAAGGTTAGTTGGTTTTAATTTAATATATTAAAATTCCAGAATAAGTTTCAATATTGACTTTCTTTTATAGTGGCTGTTTATGAGTTGAAAGGGTCATCAAAAATACTACCATTTACCAGAAAGCAGAGTTTATAAATGTTTTGAATATATACTCCAGTTTACCAGATTCACGTACAACTGGTAAGTGAAAATGACAATGCTTCTATTTACATTATAGTAAGATGTAGAAATAGCAGACTAGGTTCTGTATTTATTCTGAGAGTAAAACTGGATGAGAAAGCAGATTAACATGAAAACATTAGCTGATGAACTTAAAGTAGAAACAACGAGAACTGGTGAACTTAAAGTGTATCTTATTAAACTAGCTTGGGGTACATTTTCTCCCATAAGGGGTAGCTCTCACAAGGATACATGAAGATGGGTACCTAATCTTTAGTTCTGTGAAGGGGATGTACTGCCTAACTGGGTTAACCCCGTTTTCTTTCCAGTTGGTTTAACTATTTCAAATGTTTTAGAAATTCTTCAATCTTCTATTTTCCTATTATTGCTTAGAATGGTTTATCAAACTTTTTAAATTTCATTTTTCAAATTATTCCAGTTTAAATTTTCATTGATCAAATGTATACTCACACATTCAAGTATAATCACACAATCTAACTTCAAAGCCAAATAAAAATAAAATTAAGATAATTTTTCATTTAAAATGATCTGAGTTTTTCTTGCTTTTAGTTTCAGAACTAATTCAGGGCCCACTATATTTCTGTCTGTAGCAGAATACTTTACTTTGCTACTACCCCAGAAAGAAATCAGACTATAAATTTGCATGAAATATAAAAGGAGTGAAGACAAGAAAGAAGGGTTCCCCACATGCCAGTAGTGACTGATGTCTTTAAATCCAGCTATTTAATGACAGATCCAATAACCGAATCATTTGTTGCAGCATTTTCTTGAAAAACATAAAACGATTTCCATATTATATTTTGGAGACTATAACCCCAAAAAATCAATACAAGACATTAAAATCAAACTACTTGAGGTTTTCATATTTACAATTAGTCAAAGCCTATTTCAATAACATAAGTAAACTAGGAAATCAATACTCAAGGTCTGTGACAGGTTTTGTCTTTGTTTTTTATGAATATACAGATGTGTTACATATGTAGACTGTCTTTGTTAAACACATACACCAAATATAAATTTTGCTAAAGTGACAGACCAGAAGTCAAATACATACCAGGTTTTTCCCATTCTACTTCAAAGCAACGAATCCCATTTCTGATTCGGGCTTTAATGATTCTGGGAAGAAAACAACAATTCATCTACTTAAGTCCAATTGCATGAGTTATTTGAAATTTTCAATTTGCAGGCTGAATAATTCAATTTCCATGAACTTTTATTCTATTTTTATAATATAATAATACCAATAACATTATAAGGAATTACTGCATAATCCCTTTGGCAAGTTTATTAAAAAGATAATTTTATTGTTAGATGTACAGAGTTTATAGTGGTTAGCCTGTAATTTTCCTATATTACATTAGTAAATATTTGTGTGCTAAATCTTTTATATCTCTTTATTTTTAAGCTTTGTAATTTTATTCCATGTATGTCCTAAAAGTGAACACTGATGAATTATGTTTACTCATTCAATATAATTTATCTTTTAATAGATGACTATAATCCATTGTTATTAGTTACATAGTTGGATTCATCAGTATTTCTTACTTTGTGCTTTGTTACCAAGTTTTTTCTTTGCTACATCCTTCTTTCACCTTGAATTCTTTTGGTTTAATAGTTTCACTTTCCTATTTCATGGACAGATTTAGAAGACAGAGATTGTATTTCTATTGTTTTAGTATATACCCTTACTGGTTTATATGTATATTTTGTGAGTTTTAGTATTAGCATCATTGCGTATTAATCATCAAGCATTATTACATATTTTTATTTCTCCAGTGATTTTAACTAAACTGGCTAACTGTATTTTATCAATTTCTATGCCATCACTGTTTCTTTTGATTCATACTTTTCCTGTGGGTTTATTTTCCTTCTTGCTATTCTGCACCCTTTAACTGTGCTTGCTTTTTAAAAATTTATACATATATATAAAATATATATTCTTACAATGCTGTAAGAATACACTCCTGCCACCATGTCACCCTTGAACTGTCATCCTAGTCACTTGTGCTCATCCCCCTTCCCAATTCGTCCTCCCTCCTTCCCTCTCTCCCTTTCTGTATGTTTCAATTCATTTTATTTCAATTCAGTTTGTTAATTTTGACTTTTTTTCTTCTCTTGTCTTTTTGTTTGTTTTCCTTAGCTGTGCTTTTAATCAGAATCTGTAAGTCGTCTTCATATGTCTGAAAATGCCTTTTCAGTGACTAGCAATTTAGCAATATCTGGGTTGCCAATCATTTTACAAAAGCTTTGAAACATTAGTCCATCATCTTTCTGGCATCTACCGTCATCGTGAAAGATGTGTGTTCTTCGTAGTTTATCCTTTAGTTCTGAAAATACTCAAAGCTTCAAGAAAGTTGCAAGGGTAGCATGATGCAACTCACATAAGAGTCACTGAGATTCACCAATTCTCAGCTTCAGTTCTTCCAGTCACTTTATAATTTTGTTCCTTTCTGGCCATTGAAACAGCCACCTGATTAAGCTGGGCTATCTCTTTTCATATTTATTTCTTTTAGTAATTTAATATCACTATGTGTTTGAAGCAGAAACAGGAAACTATGACATGGCATGAACTCACTTTGTTATCTTTACTCTATTCCCCGTATAAGCTTTTAAAACTTCAACAGGGTTTTTTGTCATCTTTTAAAAATAAATAACTTTATGTCCCTCTATCAACAATAGTAACAATATTTCAGATAAGATGTCAAATGCAAACAGAAATTCCATCATACAATTCTTTATATTACCGAATCGGCTGCAGTTGACTAGAGTTCCTTCTACCAAGCTTTCTTTCTTTCATGTCATAGTGAGTCAAAAGCACCAACAGCTTTTCACATGCATAGAGATTGGGCCAGTCCATTTTTTCAAGAGTAAATCTCTGTAAATAAAAACAGAATGATTCAATGTGATGGGTCTGGGTTTAAATGCCACTTTATTTTCTAAATAAATATATAACCACTCTTAACCTCAAATTTTTCATTTGTAAAATATCATCCAGATTATGAAAATTAATTAAGGTTTCAAGTAATACGTTAAATATAATAGCACATTTTAAATGTTCAATAGATGTTGGTTGCCAATTTGTTCCTGCTTTTGGAAGGGGTAAGTAATGAGTAGTTACAAGTTAATGAATCACTATACTTCCTTAGTCATCATATTAGGGGTTAATAAAAATACCATTCATTCCTTATAGTAACTTAAGTAAAATTATTTCTATTTTGACAATAATAAGTATATATATCTAGGGCAGACGTCCAAATCCTTGATTATAAATTCTGATATCCTTGTAAACTATACTGCCTTATACAACATACTTCATCCTGACATTCTAAGGTTATCAGTCCCTTTTCTCCACTATACATCTGGTATTTAAGGTCTCTTTTAAAAAGCAGTATAGCCATGACTTGTCTTATGGTCTGAAAATTATGATCACTCTGTGGCAAATCAATAAATATTAGAAATTAATTCTGAAAAGTATACAGGCCATCAGTAGCTGTTTTATATCTTACAGACCAATTGAAATGATCATCCCTTTTCTTTCAAGTAACCAATTTTATACTGCAAAATAAGAATTGTTTTAAAATACCTGAAACAGTAATAAATCAGGCCTTTGGTACCTGATTACATTCAACAACTTTTCCTTGTTCAAAAGAAATTCTTGAATAACCTAGAAAAAGAAAATAGAAATTGAGACTTCAAACTTTTAAACAGTTTCTGAAATATGTATTTGAATTATTATTTGTTACCTCATGGAATGGGAATCCCTCACAAGTGCAAGCTTTCCTAAAAATAAATTACACGTATATGTTATTAATTCAATCAGAGAGAGTGAAATCACCTTAACCAATCTCTCATTTAATGAAAAATGTCCTTGCACAGTACCTCACTTAAGTTTCTCCTTGACTGCCCATTGAATTACTATGTTCTGAGACAGTCTAATTTTAAAGATGTTTTTATTTGCAACAGATTAATTTTATTTAACATTTTAAGGCTGGTTCTCCAAATATCATCAACCCAACAGACAGCCTCATTTTTGAATCACGAAAAGGGTTTTATAAAATGTTGCAATTAAACTAGACATGGAGGGAAGTTATATGGAAATACTTCAAAAACAGGTATAAAAATAGGTCTCACCAGGAAAAATGAGCAAAATAAAAACTTACTTCTTAATACTGTCCTCTACTGCAAGTAGTTGCCTATCCTGTTCTGTCTGATGCCACTCACAAGGGCAGCAGTATTCATAATCATGTGGTACACAATATCGATCACTTTTACACAGCTTGCATCCATTACGTTCGTGATCCTTAAGTGAACCTTTATGAACACACAAAGTATGATTGTCACTGCTAAAAAGCACTGAAAATGTACAGTGCCTGACTTAAAGATGTTTCAATACATCTGGGTTGAATAACGAACACTATAGCATGTCTAAGGATATAGAAGTTCTTGAGCTTTTTAGTATCCTATGACACTATTTTCTAGTTTTTGTGAATTACTCTTGCTTGAAAGTGTGAATTTGTAATTTGAAATTATACTTTATAATAATCAACAATGGAAAAATTTACAGTTTATTTGATAGTTGCACACAAGAAAAGTAGAATTATTGGTTGAAAAAGAGTAGTAATAGAGCAGTAATAGAGTAGTAATGAACTTTGCTGGTAGCTGACTCTCAGTTACAGATAGCTTTTTTTTGAAACTAAGGTCTTGCTATTTTTGCCTGTGGAACGACAGGCTCACATTGCTCACAGACTCAAGCAATCCCCAGCCTCAGCTTGCTGGTAGCTAGGATTACAGGCATGCGCCACCACACCCAGCTATTTTTTTTGAAACTAGGTCTCACTATGCTGTCCCAGACAGGACTCAAACCGTGATCCCCGGTCCCAGCCGTGCTCCATAGGCTGACACTTATAGAAACGTGCCACCTTATCTAGCTTGTAGGCAGTTATTTTTAATCTATACTTGGAACATGCACAATTTGACCATGGCATGGGTGTGGGGACCAGTTCACTTTTAAAGGAAATCACAACTATCTTAGAACATACATAATTAATACTACCGAAAATTGCCATTTGTAACATATCAAAAATGACAGAATTGGATCTTAAGTATAAAAACATCTTTTCCTATTATGACTTCATCCATAATTTAACAATGTTCACAAAAAGATATTGAATAAAGAAAGCAGAATTTCTTTTAAGAGATGAACTAGCATGAAAACAGATAAAGGCAGGAACAACACTAATATTCCAGAGATAACATTTGCTATCATCTGCTTACCTGGATGGGAACACACAGAGCAATGAGGCAGTTTTTTAATGACTAATGGTTGCGGATTAGAGAAACAAGATTTTTCATTCCACTGATTAAACCTTTAAAAGAAAATAATTTTAGAAGAAAATAAATAACAAGGTCACCAAAAGGTAATGTTCTTATATATCAGACAATTCTGCTCCCTTCTACCTCCCTACTTATTTTCCCTTTGGTAGTAGATTTCTACTCCAGTCAGGGGAAGTCCTCAATCCATTCACAATTTTAAAACTGTGGTCCCAAAGACAGCTGAATTGAACTGTGAGCTGGTGGCGATGAGAAAAGTAGGTGTTTATGTTACTTATTTCCACCACTTCCTGTTTCCTTCCATGCACTTACCATCTTTTTAGACAACTAGAAGTCAAGATTTTCTTTAATCTCAGTTTCTAGTTCCCTTTCTTACTCATTTTATGTCATGTCATCATGAATATTAACTTTTATTGAGCACCATTATTTAAGACAAGTAAACATAATTCACATTCTTTCAAAGTACTAAATAGCACATAGACTTTGCACACTTCGATATATTCTGTATTTTAATTGTTTTCCATCCTCAAACTATATAATCTAAATGAATGAGAAACGATGCATTTTAAATATGTGGCTGTAGAAAAGGGGCAGCCAAGTGAAATTTTGATCAAGTGTTACTTATTAAACATTTGCAAATGCCAGGTATTTCACTTATAGAAAATAAATACAATCTCAAAATCTATTTTACAAATATCACTTTATATTATATATTTATCTTTAATTGTTGGTGAAAGTCTGAAATAGCCTGTGGTAAATGCCAAATGCCATTGGTTACAAATAAACTCATTTGACATCTAATTTGTGTTTGTAGTAAGCTAATGATACTGGGGGAAAAACAGTATGGTTTATGATAGATGCTCTCATCCTTCGGAAAATTTCAAAGTAAAAATAAATGATTTTAAATGAAAACAAGGATGGCTTAAAAATATAAAACTCCTTTATAATATTCACTATTAAGATCAACAAAATAAAAGTTCAATGTCACAAGAAAAAAATGAAAATTTAGTTACCTTTGAAGTAAACTTTGCCCTTTCAAAATCTGTATAAGTTTTAATGCTTGCTCTTTTCCAACTCCAGGGACTCCCTTTCAGAAAATGGGAGAAATTTAAATTAATCACTAGGGAATGGATAAATATGATCTGTCCAATGGAAGATTGTGCATAAGAATGAAGTTAACTCTCGTAATGGCAGGAAAAGATGTGCAGACACACTCCTAAGTATAAAAAGAAAATTGCATAGTAATACATAGTTTACAAGTTACACAACTACATTGCTAACTCATGCCAAGAAAGAGAAGGTTATAAATCAAACCATTGATTTATAATGGTTAATAAATCAAACCATTTGATTTATAAAGGTTATAAGTCAAACCAATGATTTATAATGATTTTAGAAAAGGGAGAAAAAGATTTAAAAGCTTTCACTTTCTATTTTGATAATATTTTAACTTAACCTAATTTTCTATTTGTAAATATTAGGAAAATGCATGTTCATTTAATTACATGAACTTAAGTATAATACCAGACAGCAAAAGAGAAAGAAAAGAACAGTTTCAAGTTAACTTTTGAAATTAAAAACATAAGAAAATGAAAGCAAGCATTTTAAACCACCCCCTTCAATAACAGATAAATACATTTATTTTCAAATGAAAATTTCCAACTTAAATTTAGTCTTCGTGTTTCTGTAAAAATTTATCTATGAACTTTTACATAACATTTATGGATAGACTTTTTAACTTTATGATCTTATAAACAGAACTGGTATGTAGCCAGTATGTATCAGGACAGATATACTAGTATTACAAACTTTCAAGTCACTGCCTAAGCATCCTGTGTGCCTCCATGCATAGAGGTCCCTGTGTAACCTGAATTTCTTTCTCATACCCCAGATGCAGCTAAAAAGAGGGTAGCACATGCACATCCAGAAGCCTGTTCATCTTAATGGTCTGTATCTTTGTAAATTTTGTTGTTTGATTGTTTTAGTGTTTGTGTACCTAGCTCATGTTTGTAGGTCCTCCCCATTTCCTTACCTCTGGAATCCCCACTCTGGTCACTCCAGTTTTTATTCTCATTGCCAGTTGTTGGATTATGATTGGCCTCTTTGTTTTATTTTCTGAAGTAGAGCCCTCCTCGGTGAAGTCCCAAGTTCCTGGGGACTACAGACCATGCTGACCAGATGTCCGGGAGTAGCTTTGAAACAGGTAACCTGTCTGAGCATGTTGGAAAACCTCCTGCAGGGCAGGTGTGTGGAGTGGCTCTCCAGGCTTCATCACTATGGCATTTCCTGTGATAGTGGAGACAGTCTTTTTTCCTCCAGAGCCTTATGATCTCTGGTTTCAAGGTCTCCTTGTTCTTATTGGCTGTCTTTTCTATTCATTCCGATGTCTGTCCCACAGTGCTGCTTCTTGGCCTTATAGCTCTGGAATCTGGTATTGGGGGACCATCTCCCAGTCTCTGGAAGCGGGTTAGTTCCCAGGTGGGGACAGATCTCAGAAGATGGTTGGTTAGTCTGGCTCATCTTCTCTCTCATGATTCACTGTTCTCCATGGGGGTCACTACCACTTCCCTGTAGCTTTCCTCCCCCATTAGAAAAGGGAGATCCTTGCTCACATTGAAAGTATCTCTGGTTGGGGACTTTAGACCCTCGCACCAGAAATGTTGTGTTACTTGGCGACCTGTCTTCACTCTAGTCTTAAAAGTCTTGCATCTTGGGGTTCCAACCATACATTTTTTGGGCAGGTGATTGGGTGTTCTCAGGGCCTTTATTTCTTTATCTCCTCCAGCATATTTGTATCTGGGATGCAGCTTTTCTTGTTCATGATGAGGACTGAGGTGGGAATGAACCAGAGTCGCCCCCACCCCTGGCCTGTGCCCTGGCATATTACCAGCTTCCTTCCCCCCCTAACCCTGAACCTGCAGGAGGCAGGAGGAGGCAGGGGAGCAGAACCCCAGGGCTGCCAAGTCGCCCAAGCTTGTCCCAAAAGAGAGTAGACCTCACTTGCTCCCCATCCTTTGCCCTCTGCTCAGAAAAGTGTGGGACCCCAAGCTGTCATTTTTTTTTTAATTTTAATTTTCATACAGTATTATTCATGTTTGTAAGGTTGTTGTTCTCCTTAGGTATGACCCTCCTTCCATATTGTACCCCTATCCTCCCAACCTACTCTCCTTTTATCCCTTCCCTCCTCTAATCACTCCAATTCCTTGAGCATTGGTCCATGTTTGGCACTGGGCTTTTCTTTTCCTGGAACAATGTCCTTTTTTCCTGAGTGCAGACTTGCACTCCTAGATCACAACAGACTAGGATGCTTAGATCTCCAGGAGTAACTGAGGCGGGTAGTCAGGTCAAGCATATCAGGAAACTCCTATAGGGCAGGGGTGTTGTGTGGTTCTCTAGGCTCCTTTCTGATCTCTGTCATGTGGTGTTGCTTGTTTGTCACATATTATCTTGGATTGGGAGCTCAACTCCTACCCACTGGTGGTGGAGGCATTCCCTGCTGAGGACAGACTTCCCCAGGTGGTTAGTACAGCTCCTCTCCTCTAGTGTTAGCAGTTCTGCCACAGGGCCACAGGTACATCTCTGCGGCTTTCTTCCCCCATTGACTGGTAAAGAGGGAGCCTCACTCACGTTGCACAAAACTGTGGACAAGGGTTTGGTTCCCATCCCTGGAGATGATACAGGTAGCAATCTGTGACAGGTCACCACAATTGCTAGTCTCATATTCCGAACACGTTGCTTGTCCTACCCAGGTGGTGAGTGTATCCAGGGCCATTATTACTTCCTTTCCTCTCTATTATATTTGCAGCTAGAGAGACTGGTCTTCTCATTCCTAATGCAGGTCTGATTGAGGGTGGAGTAAATGAGAGGGTGGCCTAGGATGCTGGCAGGGGTGTGCTGGAGGTCGTCTCCCAATGGCCTGTATCTATGGTTTGCCAGATTATTTTACATACCATCCTTCTTCAATTAGCATGTTAACATTTTTGAAGGTAAAGCTTGTTAGTACATAATATTAAAAATCTACAAGTAGAACAACTTAAACTGCAGTTTTGTTTGCAAAGAAGACAAAAGGTCAAAATAACCAAGGTCAATGCACAATGTAACACCACTGTAGTCAAAGTTAATTTCTGTGAATAGACGTTTTCAGCTTGCCTTAAATTCAGCATGGACTGTGTTGAGACTTTATTTTTGCTATAATTACATACGGGGGAAAAAGGGGTGTCTTCTATTTCAGAAAGAGAATTATAATATATTTTTCTTTTATTTAGACATTTCTTTCCTCTTTGCTTCTTGTTTTTACTAAAAATTATTGATTTCTCTATTTGATCAGTGAAAATATAACTGATAACATAAAATAGAATTACAGCTAATTATGATTCAGTCTGCCCATGCTCCTAAGTTCAGGTGCAAAACAGTATCATTCTCTGTACTTCTTTTGAGGATACAGCATATCACATAATGAGGGATTCAGACAGATAAAGAGATGATTAGCCAGGACATTAACAATGGATTACACAGTAAAAGCTATCAGTAATTTTTCACTTTTAAACATCCTAGCTAAGAAACTAGGTTGTCTTCGTAATTCTTAACTATTAAATAAAAGGTTTTCATGAACAAAATGTAATGCTAAGAGGCTGGGGGTGGTGGTGAATGACTTACCCCAATAATCATGTTACCTAGCAACAATAACATTGAGCATATGCATAACTAGATAGTGACAATGGAGACTGAAAACCAAAAAGTAGACAAAAGTCTAACAGAAACTAACATTGGTATGATATAAGAAATAGTAATTCCTCTCTTACTTCACAAGGATAGTCAAAGTTGAAAGTGAATCTCTCAATCTACAGAAAAAGTTCTGAGACTCAAGATACGGTACTATTTATTTTATTCTTGTTTAAATACTCATTTTTAAAATTAATCAGTTTTTTTTTCATGCCACCAGGAATGCTGATTATTTTACCTAATGACTAGCTTACTATACCGAAGATTATATTCTAATTTAGATTCTTCATTCTAGATTGTATTATATTCATACATATCAGCACGTTAAGACATCAGAATGACATACTCTGTACCTTTGGGAGATAGTCGCAGCCAAGCAGCACCGCCAGTCCTACAAGAGCATCTCTATCCAAACCAAGTTGACTCTTGATCGAAGACATTGTGTAACAGTCAACATGCGGGTCCTAGAAAAACAGATTTAACTTAATCTTCAACAAGTAAACATTCACATTAGACAACATATTAGAAAACATATTACAAAAATTCCTAAAAGTTTAAGTAGGAAAATTATCCTGCTCACCGGAATTTTCACAGAATTGAACATATTAATAGCTGGAAATTAAGTCATAATTTCGAAAATGCTCCAAAAAAAGGTTTTTTCCTGTCTTTTTTTTTCTGTTACAAAAATATATTTTCAACTTACAAAACTAAATTATCACCTTTTGTGTATTATAGAAAGGAAGCACTCCCTTTAATTCTATCACTTAAATCAACTATTATTAACAGCATGGCATGTGTTCTGCCAGAAAACATTCTTTGACACAGATATTCAAATCTTTATTGTTAACTATAGTTTTAAATAAAAATAGGATTATATAAAAGTATTATTTTGCAACATTTTTAGTTCACTAATACACCTGGGTATTGTTAATGTTAATAATACTCTTTAATGATTGCTTACTATTGCATTATATGGACTTTGAGGCAATATTGCATAATAAGAACATTGTTATTGTTTTCACAGAGATGGTTTAGACAGAGGTTCAGTTTTCCTGGTTTTAATCCACCACATGCTGAGTCTCCCTATCCAATCTTAAACAGTTATAAACAAAATGACCTCCCTACCCAAGAACCATGGCTATATTAAGCATTACCTATTGATGGGAATTTGAGTTCAAAACAATACATTGTTCATATAACTTTATAATAATTATTGAAACTAAACGGAATTAAAAGGTCTTAAGTTCTTAAGGAAATTCACATTTCAAAGAGGATGATTTATGTGGCCATGGTATTTTTTTTTTTTAATAAAAGCAAGTATTTTATTTAGTAATTGTTATTTGCCAGGCATAATGGCAAGTATTTTACACATATTATTTCATTTAATCGCTTAATTATCACTTAAAGAGAGTTAAGTTTTATAAAATAGGCAGTCTAGAAAACAAAACAAATGCTAAAGAAAGAGGTTAAAGTACCTTGGTGTTCATAGTAAAATTCCTGTAAACAGTCTGGGCCCCATAAAGGAAAGCATCTCCATCATTGGTGAGGCAGCCATCCACAAGGCCACTGGCATTTAGGTGTGCACACATGGCCTCAGCTTCCCCAGTGGCTTGGACCCAGGGAATTCCTAAGCATTCCAGCATCTCAAGACACTGAAAAAAACAATAGGTGCAAGAAACTGAAGAACATTTTTATTGATTTTTGTTGTTTTATGCACTTTTGTATAATAAATATTAATAGCAGCTACTTATGCTCTTTATAATATTTTAGTAATAATGAGAAAAAATTTGAACATTGAATATTTCAGAGCATTAAAGAATGATTACTAAATTTTTAGGTGTGATCATAAAAACTGTATTATGGATATGTTTTAATTTATTTTTTAAGAGTCCTTGTCTTTTACACAAAAGTATAAAATATCAACATTGAGACAAAAGTAAGCCTGGAATTTGCTTCAAAATGATGAAGGAATAGAGGAGTGGTGAAAGGGAATAGATGAAATAAAGGCCATGAGTTGATAATTGTTTAAGATTCAGGGGTTACCTTTGTACTGATTTGAAATTTTATAATGAAAAGTTATAAATTTTTAGTGTCAATTAAAATGTAATCCATAAAAAATAGGAATAATAATACATGCAAAACATAATCTATATTCAATTTTTAAAAAGTAATGACTACTCAATGTTCACTGTTTTATTTGTTATCTCAAGATTCTAGAAATGCCCTTAAATAATACTTAATCACATTATTGTGGTTTTGATTTGCATTTCCCTAATTGCTAATGACATTGAGCAATTTTTCATATGCCTGTTGGTCATTTGTATTTCTTCTTTGGAGAAGTGTCTTTTTAGTTCTTCTCCCCATTATTTGATTGGGTTTCTTGTTTTGTTTCTGTTTAGTTGTGTGAGTTCATTGTGGATCTTCATTATTAAACCCTCATCAGTCTTGTGGAGGGCAAAATTTTTTTCCCATTTGGTTGGGCCTCTTTTTGTTTTTTCTGATGTCTCTTTTGCTGTACTGAAGCTTTTTAGTTTGATGTAGTAAACCACAATGAGATACCACCTTACACCAGTAAGAATGGCCCATATCAAAAAAACAGGCAACAACAAGTGCTGGAATGGATGTGGAGAGAAAGGAATACTCTTACACTGCTAGTGGGAATGTAAACTGGTCCAGCCACTATGGAAAGCTGTGTGGAGGACCCTCAAACTAATGAAAATGGAACTATCATTTGACCCAATAGATTATTCTGGGAATCTACCCAAAGAAGAACTCAATGTGGGCACAAAGAGACACCTGTGCTCGGATGTTTACTGCAGCACTATTTATAATTGTAGGGACATGGAAACAATCCAAATGTCCCAAAACAGATGAATGGATGAAAAAGATGTGGTATATATACACAATGGAATATTACTCTCATCTTTCCCCTCATATGACCTCCCTCTGTAGGTTCTAGACACTGATAGAATAACCATCTCTTTTCCTTTAACTAATTGCTTGCATACTAAATTGCATTAAAAAAAAAAAGACTTGTGTTAGATGATGCCTATGGTGGACAAAGTTCATAAACTACCATGTGGGACAAAAAGGTACTTTTCAGGACTCTGGATGAGTGACTTATGGACAGTTTTGTTATAGATTTGTTATATGGTTTTGCAATAAAGCTTGCTTCTACCTTCCCCTAGATAACAAATACTCTTTCATTATAAATAAAAGTCCAGAGGTCATTTCAGATTCTCATGTCATGTGTCTCATGTCATCTGGTATGGACAAACCTGCATTTGTAATGAGGCTGGCTTAAAGTTCCCTGCCTGAAGTCTCATCCTGTAAGGTAGAGGTAGTGCTGGAGGAAGACTAACTTGTACTTTTGATGCTTAAAACTAAAACATGGCAGTAGATTAGGGGGAAATAAGGCCTAGTCACTGACAGTACAGAGCAGGCAACACTGAAGGAGAAAACTCCTAAGACCACAATTATTGTAATAAAGAAGGATGGTGTGATTTCTTACAAAGAGATGTACATCTCTTTGCTTGAAATTGGGTATTTAATACCTGGAGCAAGTGGAACATGATGTGTATATATATATATATATATATATATATATAGAGAGAGAGAGAGAGAGAGAGAGAGAGAGAGATACAAACACATATACACATACCCAGGAATTGATTGTACAAGAAATCATTAGAATCCAGTACAAATATTTTCTTTAAATGTCAGTAATGAAAATATAATTCCAAGAAAAAACCGAGTATTAATTTATATAACTTTTCTAAAGAAATAAAACTTTTAACCAAAATTTAAAGAGGGATATGAATTAAAAGTAAAGATGATAAAAAGTATCTTTAACATATAAAAACCTTGAGCAAATGAAAACAAATTGAAAACCCTAAGAGAAATATGGAGCAACAAGTTGATGGTCATTAGACACTGAAGCCCTAAAATAAGTTAAATATTTTAACTTCACCATTAGAAGACCAATATATTCATATTTATTATGAGTTTCACATAAACAAATAAATACCTTTGTTTCTTCATTTTATATTTTTAATTAGACAAAATAAATACCTTTAGTCTATATGAAAAAAATCTCCCGCCCAGCCAATGTTTATGTGGGTTCATTGGAAATCAGCAAGAGCTCTAAAATCATTCCTAAACTGAGTCAACCCACTATGGGTACTTTTACCTTAAAATACCAAAACACAAGAAAAAGCTATGGACACAAAAAATATTCATCATAATTTCACATATAGTAGAAAAGAAAGAAAAGCAAGCAATATATGCAATTATGAGGAATGGTTTTATAACATCATACACATTGTGCAATCATTACAAGTTACAAAACTGAAAAGAATGTGGTAACAGAGAAATACTGATATACTTTAAATGAAAAATCAAAGATAAAAAACTATTACAGCAAATTTTTAAAACATATACATGTGAAGAGACAAAATACTTTAATTACATTTTATTTTATGACTTCTCCTAACTTTTATAAACATACATTACATTTTATAATATATATTAAATTTTGAATGAGTGAAATAGGAATTCAGAGATTTATTATTCTGGCAATACTTTAAGTATATTTTTAAGTCTCTTCTGGGTACTACTAATCCCTTATTTTTACCACATACGGGCAGTATGATTATCTCATTTCAAAGATTAGAAAATGAGGCAGATAAAGTTTAGAAATCTGCTCAATATATCAGAATTTTTCAGCACCTGGAAATATTAAATGAGTTAGGTGGTTTTACCTGTTTTTCTATTCTCTAAATTAGTTTGTAAAAGATAGGATTTATTTACCTATTTCTTGGAAAAGCTCTCTTAGAAACCATCTGGATCTTGTACCTTTTATGGAGTATTGAAGGGCTGATTACTGATCATTTTCATTTATGTTCATTGGTTTACTCAGTTTTTCTACTTCTTTGTTAATCAGTATTGAGAATTCATCTGTTTCTAGAAAACTGTGCTTGTCATCTAAGTTTTCAAATTTACTGAAATAAACTTGTATTCATTCATTAAAAAATTCTATTGCATCTGTAAAAAAAATAAATAAATAAAATTTCTCAGTGCCAGGACTAAACTTGACAGTTTCACTCCATCATCTAAAACTCTATTTTCCAAAAACACTCTGGCTTCTATTTACAGTAAGCCTAATGGACCTTAGATGGCTGAACAATTACTTTTACTAGAGTAAAATGCCCATGCTAATTCAAATCAGAATTATTTAATCACATATTATGCTTACCTCTCTTAAGACTGCTTTAAAATGTGATCTCCCTGTTTTCTGAGACCTTGTTTTCCCAGAAGTTCCATACCGAATCTGATTTCTCTTGGTTATGACATCAGCTTTTAACTTTGGGGGTTCCCCTTCCATAACAAACACCAGCTTTACATTCATAAGTGTTAAATATGAGATACGAAAAAATAAGTTTCTGAAATATAAAAATAATTAACATTGATAGCAAACCAGTATAATAATGACAGCCTCGTATATTCAAAATATTACATGCAATAACATTTATTAAGCTATGTTTTCAAGTGGGTTGAGAAACCATAGATTACTTTTAAGCAAGTGAAATTTACAGTTATGGAGGGAGGGAAATAGTGGAGACATGGTTTCAACAGGACAGATGAGAGATGTTGGCATATGCTGAAGTGGGGTCTCTGGACATTTGTAAACACAAACTGTATTTTGGAAGTAGAACTGACAAGACTTCTGATGGATTGGATATGAGGAGACAGACAACAGGTAAAAAATGGTTCCCAATTCCTGGCTTTGAGCAGTCACTAAATAACCCAGGGATAAGTTATGTTAAGTGGACAGCAAGCTAGAAAGTCTGGAGAACAAAGGGTAAAAGATACAAATTTGAGTCATCAGTAAAAAGATGATACATCTAGAAGCAGAACCTCAGAACAGGAATTCAAACAGTATAAGCTACTTTATGATAATTCAGAGGATACTCTTTATTTCTTTCAATAGTCAGTTTTTCAGAATGAATAAAGATTAAAAATAATGGTGATCGATTGCTGATTATTCAAACATCAATGTTCCCTCATCCTCATTCTTTCCTTTCCTATATTTACTCTTTGGTGATGGCTAAGAGAAAAACTTCTTTAAGTAGATATAGTAATGTTGCATGAAACTTGGAGAAATAAAAAGGAAAAATTACCCCTCCCCCCACCCTGGCAGAAAACTGATTTAGAGATTTTAAAATCTCGTAATATAAGACAACATCAAAAATAAAAGGGAAATAGAAACAAGTTATCATGCACTTATAAACTCATGCATTTACATTCTGAGAACATGTTATGTACCTGAGGTGGGGCTTCATGACTGTTCCAATCATTTTTTTGACTGTCTGTGCTTCACATACCCAGAGACTCAGATCAACTGCAATGGTTTTTCCACCTAGACTGTGCAAGTAGACATGTTCCTTAACAGGCTCCAGAATTTGCCACAAGTCATTCACTCCCATTCTGGTTATCTGTTATCTGAAATACATTTTTCAAAAAAATTATTATATACAGGAATTTAAATAATATGAGATTGTTTAGGAAAATTCATAGAGAATTCTGTGTTTTTTTTTCCCCACTAGTAAGCCTTTTGGCATGAATGTAGTTTAAAGATAGTGGTAATTCACATGCTGGTTCCAAAAACACTGAGGCAACTAATGGACTGAAAGTTACTTGCATATAGTGGCATGCTAAATTTGTCCTTAAAATACATTCATGTCACCAAAGACTGGTTTTTCTATAGTACTGCAAATTTCTTTTTTAATTTAATATAATCCAAATGTCAATGGTATCCTCATCCTTAATCATTCTTTCCTCTTCTATAATCTTTTTAACTATGCCCAAGAATAAAATTTTCTGTAATTGCTTGAAATTTGGAAAACAAAAGGAAAAATTTACTCCCCCCCAAAGGTGATAACTGACTTTGTTCCAGCCAATAGTGAGAACTAACAAGAAGTGGGTATAAAAATCCAGGGGTGATGTCTTGAGAATTTACTCTTTTATTTACATACCTCAAGAAAGAATAGAATATCACACTCAGGAAAAATAAATAAAAATCCCAAAGGAAGGAAGCATGTAAACAAGCAAACAAGAGGGAAAAAGGGGATAATGAAGTAAAATTTTGATGGTACAGTGTGGGAAGACAAAAGTAATTTTTTTAAAAGAACACTGACTTAAATTTCAAAGTGTTTAGGATAAAAAAAGTCTTTTAAAAGAAAAAAGTCTGATATTACTGTCGTTTCACCATTTAAAGAAAACTACTACTAATCCCTTTTCTATATACACAGCATCTATAAACAAAATTGACTAAAACTCCGTAATGTAACCTACTTTGGTATTTTTCTATAGCCAAGTTTCCTCCTTTAAATAACTACATCTGCTTTTCTTTTCCTCTGTTCCTATTCAATAGAAATATTATGTAGAATTTGCAGTGACAATTCAGTCTGACTGCACAAACATAATCCAGACTTTCCTCTAAATAATCTTAAATCACACAAGAAAAAACTATTAACAAGATTAAAATACATTCTAGATATAAAGTATATTATCTGTTCCTTTAACAGAGTTCTTGTTAAAAGTCAATTTTCTTAAACCGTACATGGCTACAAGGAAAAGTAATACTGTAAATGTTGCCGTCATATTTGTGCTTTTTCTAGTCTGAATTTTATAAGCCAGTGTCACTGTAAATAATCTGTACACTCATTTAATGAAGAATTGTGCAAGTATTTGCTGGTATGTCACATTATACTGAAAAATATACAGATATAAATGGAAGGAAGAAAACATTAGGGAGGTTCTGGTAGTTAAGTGAAAATCTTGTTCACATTCATCACTGGTGTCACAAGAAACATCACTGGTTGAATGTGGTAAAGATTTGGAGTTCAGACTTTATCTGTTAATGTTAAAAGTTATGGTTAATTCTTAAGAGGTTAAACACAAGGCATTTTTATAAAGGGAAACAAGACTTAAATATTAGCTAGAACACCTATTCAAATTTGGAGGGGGAAGTTATTGTTCAGTTCTGCTTTCCCTTTTTTGAGACTCATGCTGATTACTGGACTAGATTGTTACTGAAAGAAACTGCACCATCTCTCTGGAAGAACAGTATCATAACTAATCTTATTTCATTTAAATGTGATTTTGATTATAGCTGTCAAAATTTCTAGTGCAGGTATCTTTTGATTTAGCAATACCTCGTCTAGGAAACTAAGGTATGTTCTTAAGTGTGTGCAGTAGTGTGTGCAGTTCTATATACAAATAAGACACTGGGAAGAACTAAATAATACCTAACTTAAGTAAAAAAGACATTCCTATAATCCAATGGATGACACAGCAAAATAAAAAAGAGAGGTAAAAAATATACTGATGAGAAAGTTTGCCAAGTTTTAACATGAAAACAGATTTAAAAACTTGGTATCAGAATGACTGCATTTAGGGATGAAAAGAATTACTCTCGAAATGGATTCTTTTGTGTTAACTTTATAAAGAGCCTTACACAGGAATTATTTCTCAAATTACAGAGAAGTTTTTAAAATGTGGTCCTATCTATAAGAGGTTGGAAATAAGGTAGCAATCTTTAAATGTTTGTGTCTTGTCTAAATATTAAGTGATATAGTTCAAGTGGATAGAGCTCATGTCTCAAATTAAAAAGTAAGCCAAGTGCTGCAAATATACAAGTACTTGAATATAATGTATGACTTTAGTGTGACTTTATAAGAGATGAGATTCATATTTCTGGCTTCCTTTCAATTTTCTAGGAACTAATTGTATGGTCTGAGGCAAGGCAGCATATCTTTCAGTCCTGAAGTTCATTCCCTCATATAATGTCACTACACCACATAAGTTGCTAATATATGTGTTTATGAATTTAAGTATACATTTATACAAATGGTAATTTGTAAAGACTGTTGCATAGTAATGTTGTTTTTGACAGCTTATATAAATATATACTCCTAGATAGGCGGCTGCCTGCAGCCTGGGTCCTGGGTCCTGGAGCTCCCTTGCCGGAGAGAAGCAAGGGGGGGTCAGGCCTCTAGGGTGAGTCCCCTAGGAGGGGGGACGGGATGGAGAGCAGGCCCCACCCGCCAGCAGGTGGCTGCAGAAGGGCAGCCACTAGCCTGCCTGGGCAGTGCACTATAGCCCCCAGCCCCAGGAAGCCCTAGGGGCATGGAAGGGCGCTTGGGGTCTGGTCTCCAGCTCAGCGCTGGGAGCTTCCGCAAGGGGGGTGGGGGAGCCTTCCATCTCTCTCTTACTTCTTACTCCAGCTAAACTACAGAGGAACCAGAATATGCGCAACGCCAACCCCAACATAGAACGGGTGAGGGACCTGGCTGCTGGACTCAGCAGATGGACAACCAAGTACCAGTGCATGTAAGACCAGAAAAACAACCGTAGAGACACGATGTCACCATGTGCACTTCTGCGCTCGCCGGGCCAAGACCCGGGTCTTCATTTTGGAGATATATTCAAGGAGAGCAACACACCCTCTCCTCATTATGGGAGAGGAGAGGATGACCAAAGAGGGGATAATGGGCCCCACATCAAAACTGCAAACTGAAGCAGAGGAGATGATCTTCAAAGGCCAATCAGTGAAGCCTGAACTCACAGAGAAACTTCTTGACCAACACTGGCTGGGGAAAGACCCCCCTAAGTCCAACACCAGAGCTGTAAGGAAAAGCAGCAAAGCAATGGAGATGGGATTGGATTGGAGAGGACAGCCTGCAGCAAGAAAACATGGACAGATCACAAACGAATATAACCTGGCCACCCAACGCAAACTTAAGACTGAAAATCTAACAGCAAGGTTCGCCTGGACCCAACAACGCAGTCCCTCACCCAGAGAAGACACTAACATAGGAAAGAGACTAATGGACTCAGCACAGCTAATAAACAACAAAGAGTGGGGTTTGAGAGAATGGAAGGGGCACCAGAGGGAGGAGGGAGAGGAGAAAAATAGTAACATAGAGGTTGTAACCTAAATAACAAACTAAAATAAAATTGTATATTAAAATATATATATATATATTCCTGTACAGGACTACAATGTAAATTGTATTATCAATTTTTATTGTGGATTATGGAGAAAATATTTGCCCTCCACAAGAGTGATAAGGGTTCAATAAATAAAGACACACAAGGAACTTACACAACTAAACAAAAACAAAACAAACCCAATCAAAAAATGGGGAGAAGAACTAAAAAGACACTTCTCAAAGAGGAACTACAAATGGCCAACAGGCACATGAAAAATTGCCCAACATCACTAGTACTCAGGGAAATGCAAATCAAAACCACAATGAGATACCACGTTACAAGAGTGAGAATGGCCCACATCAAAAAAACAGGCAACGACAAGACAAGTGCTGGTGTGGATGTGGAGAGAAAGGAACACTCTTACACTGCTGGTGGGAATGTAAACTGGTCCAGCCACTGTGGAAAGCAGTGTGGAGGACCTTCAAACTAATGAAAATGGAACTACCATATGACCCAGCAATCACTCTTCTGGGAATCTACCCAAAGGAGACCTCAGTATGGGTACAAAGGGACACCTGTGCCCGGATATTTAATGCAGCACTATTTATAATTGCAAAGACATGGAAACAACCCGAATGTCCCAAAACAGATGACTGGATGAAAAAGATGTGGTATATATATACAATGTGGTACATATACACAATATATGAATATTACTCATCAATTAAAAATGACAAATTAGATGAATTTATGATAACACGGACGCACCTAGAAGAAATCATATTAGCAGAAACAAGTCAAAAAGATAAAGACAGACACAAAATGGATTCACTATTATATGGGACTTGGGAAAGATAAACAAGCTATGAAGAAAAGTCCAAAAAAGCTAACAACCAAATTGAAGGATACAACTTGGGGCTGGGGGGCGGAGAGCGGGTCAGAGGGGGAGTGGTGCTGGTGGGGTGAATTCTGGGGATTACAAAGATGTGAAATTTATATATAAATACATTATTTGCTTTAAAAAATTAAAAAAATAAAGATTTATTAGGTAGATTTTTTTATTTTATGAATAGTAGCCCTTTATTTCAAGCATATTAGGATCATTCTGTAAAGACTTTAAGGGAGCATTACTCACTGAGTAATCTATGCCTAGGAAAAAATAAGCCAGGAAGTGATTCTACCAACATGTTAAGACCCCCAGGTTAGATTCCTCAAGACAAAAAGGTTCTTAATTAAGCCCATAAATAACAGCTTTACTATAACATAAATATACTTCAAACTTAATTCTTAGTATAGTGGGAAGAAAGGTGAGAGGGTCAATGTGACAATGTAACACACTAGAACTTTTTTAGTAGGGAATGAAGCAGATAGAAGCATCATGGTGCAAGAAAGTTGTACTACCCAAATTATAGTTTTGTATACAAATGGTAAAATACAATTTGAATAAAAAATATAGTTTCTTACTGTTTCTTTCATCAGAAATAAACCTGCTTTATAAAGGGAGTACCAATGGTTACACTATAGAACAAGCAGTACTGTAAGATAAAATGCCTACTCTATTTTCACCATTCCTTATTAAAATGGGAGCAGAGACTACAAACTTGTAAAAATGGCTACTTAAACACAACTGGTACGAACAACTTGGCAAAAAGAAAAAAAGTACATAAAAGAATTATCTGTTGGTTCCCAGAAAACAAAATTTGAGTTGCTTCTGTATTGTGTTCTCTTCTTCACTTTTCCTAAGTCATGTGACATTGCCTAGAAAAGAAGTCTCTTTCATTGCTAATCTTTCAGGTTCCTGTATTTCAAAATCTATCTTGAAGTCTTTTAAATTTCTTTGGTATCTTTAACCTAGATCCCCATACTCCTACTAAAATGAGTTGAAAAAAGGTCAGTTTCTCTTGAGCTTCTGGAAAACTTTTCCATTTTTCCCTCTGAAAGATAGGCATCAAGGGGACATTTTTACAGTAGCTTATGCTGATGACATGCCCTGAGGAATTTTTCTGTTAGTAACATACCATAAGAAAATTTCTACTAGATCTTCTTGAATTACTGCAGGAGTTTCTATAGCCTATACCACTTTGAATGAAAAAAAAGAAAAAGAAAAAAAAAAAAAGAACAGAAAGAATTAGAACTATGCCAAGCAACAAAATCAAAAAGATTAGGACACACATGGGAATTGGGAAATATAAAGGAATAGTTTCAGAGTCAGACTACACCGGGCAGTTTATTGCTGAATTCCCTTTGAAGACTATAATTAAAAGAACTTTTCCTTTCTCTTTCTGCTATTTATCCCACACCACCTGACAACTCCTCTGAATTCAAAACCAGAACATTAATCCTTTGTTTTTATCCTCTCACAAATATATAATATGCTCTAAATCTTAATTCCACTACCTTTCCTCCTCTTTCCCAAATTGTTTTCTTTTTCCAAAAGCCCGTATTTTATTAAAACCAATTGGTTTCCAATTTTACTGCACTTTTAATCAAGAAAAAAAAAAAAAGCTTTTTTTTTTTTTTTTTAAGAATAAAGCAGGAAATACTTTAACTTTAATTCCCACTTAGAGGATTGTATTTTCATAAGAAATTAGTAAAAACCTAGTAGTCATTCTTCTTTCTCTTACAGTAACGAGCCAAATGTCTCAATTCCCCATTTCTAACCATACTTCCCTAGAATTGCCTACAAATGACCTGCAATAGTATCCCAAATTGACATGTTTTCACTTTTAACTAAACTCTTTCACGCAATCCTCCCCATAGATGTTCCATCTTGTTTAAAAACCTAAATTAAAATCATTTTCTCTGGCAAAGTGAATTTCTTTAAAGGTAACATAAATTCTATTTGTCACAAGTTAATTTACCTCAATTATGGGGATAGCTTGTAGTCAGCTATAAAATGCAATCAAATATTAAAAATATGGTCTAAGTATATTCTTTTAAAATACTATATGAGATTTATCTTCAGCAGATCTACAACCTTAAGTTGTTTAAAGTTTAAACATGTATTCTCTTTTTGGAAATCACTCATGAAAGCAGAATACTAAGATACTTCTATGGGTCTAAAATGGTAACGCAAAAGTGTAACAAAACTGTTGTAACATGTATTAAGAATGCAAGTAATGCACTATTTTCCATTCCTTACTTTCTTGGCATAACCCCTTCCTCTGAAGTAGCACAGATGAGACTGTAAAGCAAAAATAATTCTAAGAGGGGACAGAATGAAACAGTTTTAAAGATATGCACATATGACTATACTCAAAGATGGAACAAATGGTTCTTGCAGGGGGTCATGATGAGCCTTATGAAGTTAACTGAAAACTGCTCAACATTAAAATTTTAAAATACTCCACATATCAAACTCACCTAAAGCTATAATTTTGTCTTGCTTTTTGTTTTCTAGTAGAGCAAAACTAAAAATTTTTGTGATGCAGGGATTTGCTGTACTCCTATCTGTTATAATGAAATAAAATTTGATATCTAATCATGTTATCAACGGATATTTTTAGTGAATATCTTCTAACATACTCATCACTCCTAAGAATTAACGTGAGATAAGAATATTCACGTAAGTCAACAAAGCTAGACCAGCCACAGAAAATAAATTTATAACCTATTGGTGACATCAATGAATCTATTTTAAAGAAAGAACACTGGATTTGGGAAAGGAAATCCAGTTATTTTGGTTCCTGATACACCATTAGCTATTATTATGACCCTGGGAAGACAGCCTATTGCACAAAATGATTAAATCAGAAGAATTACAAGATTCTGATCATTCTTGAACTTCACCAATTTTCATAACTTGTTATTTAAAAAACAAGTCATTCTATTTCAAATATTACTGCTTGCTAGAACTAACATGAATTTCTGGTTTAAAATAAAAGGCTTAAGAATCCACTTTAGGTTACAACAAAAACAAATCCTTTGATGTACCCATATGGTGCCCATAAATCAATTTATGTTCCTAAAACTTCCTCAAAAGCTAATACACTTTTATTGGTTAATTATAAAACTGAATGAGGTGAGAAAAACACAGAACCTTGTTAACTCCACTAATGAATCAAATTTAAAGGACATAAAAAGAGGTTGGTAGTTTGATTTATGCAAAAATACACGTTTTATTAAACTAATAGTTTTCCAATTTTATTGCACTTTGAAGCAAAAAAAATCAAAGCTTTATTTTTTAAGAATAAAGAAGGAAATACTTTAAATTTCTTAATTCCCACTTAGAGGACTGCAATTTCATATGAAATCAGTAAATGGTGCAAAGTTTATTTCAGTATAGAATTGCATGGAGTTTTGTCAAATAAGTTACAAATTAATACCGGTTTTATTTCCTTTATTTCATTTTCATTTAAATTAGCTTAAACTTTGAGGCATAATATAATGAAGGCTTAATTTATTCATTATCAATAAATACTAAATGTCTACTATGTATTGGGAAGGGAACTCTTCCAGATGCTGTAGATAAGATAATTAAAGATCAAACCTGGGGTTAAAGGACTTTAGTCGCCTAAGTCAGAGAGACAAAAATTGTAACAATGTGGGTGGTACTAACACATCATTAGGATCAGAGATCTAAAGGAGTGCACAGAAAAAAGGGCCCTTTCCTAGTCTTAGGCTCAAGAAAGGATCCCTGAAAGGCACCACGAAGCAAAAACTGCTTCCCACTGCTTATCCACAAGGATCCCTGAAGCCAAACACTGCACTGGTTTTGCCTCTTAATCACTATGGGATACCTTTCAAGGAACCATGGCCAGGCAAGCCAGAAAACAAGTACTTATCTTCAGAAGTTAAAGGGGATTTGATGGAAGGAAATCTTGTTACTGAAAACCAGAGGTTTGCCATTAGGTTTTTGGGTTTGTTTGGTTTCTTTTTGGGGGGGGGGAGGGAAATGCCCCCTATTCCCCATTAGAAGGGAAGATTTAAAAATGGTTACATGGAAAATGTTAGGTTATGGGTATTTCATCACTAATTTTTAAAAAGGCAAAAAAAAAAACAGGTAAAAAAATTAAATGACAAAAGAGCATCCCATGAAAGATCAATCTTACAACATTGCAGGGCAGTTGTGTCAAGCACACAAGTCAGGCATACTGTTTAAACATGACTTTTGAACTTCTTTGGGTATTTCACTTATTTGTTGCACACAAAGTAACACACAGGCACAGACAGTAGGTGACCTGGCCGATCAGCAGTCACGCGACGTGTTGCGCAAACACAGAAGAGGCAGGTGTACGTCGGGCGGAGCAGCGCTGGTTGACAGCTAAGCCAAGACTGAACCTTCAATAGCAGCGAGCTCCACTGGAGTGTTTACCACACAGCCTAGCTCGGGAGGAAGACGGAGGAAGACAGACTGTAATTATACCCTAGGGTACCGATTCTAACGGGGACATTTTCAACACACAACTTTGATCCGGAAAGAGGATCACCCAGGAGGGGGTGCGGCCTCCGGGAGGGCGGTGCGGAGTCGGCGAGGGCCAGGACCCGCGGGAGCCGCCGCCTGGGCCTGGGAGGCTCAGCGTTCGCACGCTGGGAGATGCGATTGTCGGACGAGGGGCGCTGGGCGTCGCCCGCCAAGCCCGGGCACTCTCCGCGTTCCGCGGGACTTACCCGGACAACCCTTCCTCCTCGGTTTGGGGAGACGCCCCGCCGTCATTTACCAATCTGGCCTGAACCCTAACTATTGCTGCTTCCACGCTCTCCCTTTGCGCCTCTCTAAAAGAGGAAAAGGAAGCACTAGCTCTTTCGCAAGCCGAGAGTAGCGTCGGGTTCCTCCGGCGCGGAGCTAGCAGTTCCCGAGGCCCTTCAAATCCGGCGCCTCCTCCGGCGAGGCCCCGCCTCTTCCGGGAAGTGACGGCCGCATTCCCGATCGCCACCGCCCACAGGGCTTCCCCGGCCCCCCGCTTGTCCGCTACAAGCATGCGTGGAACTGTTGCCGGGGGGCCTCCGAGTTAGCGTCCCCTCGACTTGGCAGCTCACCCGCCGCCGGCCCGCGCCCCGCCGTCATCGCGGAGGGCGTACGGACCACTGCCCCGGCCACCAGGAGCACTTCCGGCCCCTCCTGGTCGACGCCAGTGGCGCCAAAACTCCGAAAGGCGCAGGCGCGGGCGGAGTCCCGGCGGGAGGGGGGGCGGGGCGCAGGCGCGAAGCGTCCCGCGGTGGGCGCCGGGGCGGCCGGGCTCTCGCCTTCTCCCGCGGCTGGCGCGCGGTTCCCGGCGGGCCAACGGCGGCCAGCCGAGGCCGAGACGCCCAGCGGGTGCATTGGGCGTCCGGTCGCACCGCTACAGCCCCGCTGATCGGGTTCCTGAGGGAGACTTGGACTTGTTCGAGGTAGGGTGAGGGCGCGCGCTGTTGCCCTCCCTTGCTCCGGAGCCGGCCCCTCAGCTGCGCCCCCCAAGCGCACCTGGCGGCCGCCGGGTCCGCGGAGCTGCGGCGGCGTCCGGAGCGGCACCCTCGCACCCCGGCTAGCCGGCGGGCGCGATCTTTTGCGCCCTCGCTCCAGGCGGCGCGACGCCCGGTGGCCGCGGGAAAGTTGGCCCGGCTGCACTGGGCCGCTCCCTCCGGCGGCCCCGCGGCGACAAGGGCCCCGCCAGGCTGGGGCGGAGCGACCCCGCACCCGGCCCCCCGAGGCCCTAGTGCTTGGACGAGTAGTTGGGGGCTCGCTGGGAGGGCAGAGGGAACTGGGGTGAAGTTGGGTCGGGAATCGGGCTCTCGTCTGGAATCTGACACCGCACATGCTTCAAGTTTGAGTTGAAAATGTGTGCAGATAGCACTTAAATTGGATTGGTGGGCAAACCGCTGTTTTCATTAAAACACACTGCTGTCTAGAAAAATAGTGACGTTGGGACGACTGTTGATGGCATGTGTTTTCCTGTGGAAAATGAAGAATTCCAAGGGGGGATTGCAGAATACCGGACTGGAGGGTAGAGAAAGGGCTGAAAGACCAATATTATTTGAGATAATATTGTGATGATTCTTAGAAAAAGCCACTGTTTAAACCCTGAAGACGCGAGTAATTTGAGCGCTGGTTGCATTGTTTCATGAATTGGAAATTAACAGCCAGTGTTTAAAGACAAGTTTTCTGGGATGCATATTCTAAAGAACAAATACACTTATTTGTGGCTTTGTTATTGCTGCTCTGTAGTGTTTAAAAATACTTACTAGCATAAGCAATGGAATGCTGATAGTTCTATGGGTGTGTGCCTAGGGCGGGAACTTCTTAGAACTTCTACTTAGGTTCATTTTATCTCAGTGTGAAATGCACAGTAATAATTTCATGTTAAAATGTATATTTAGGATTTCCTTTCCTGAATGGGTGTCAGAATAAAGAATTTGTAGATCACCGTAACACAGCTTAGAAACGTTTTGGGCGTGTAAGTTGTGTAACATTTGTGTGGCTTTGGGCAATTTGGCACCACCTCTTTAAGCTTCAAGTTTTGTTCTGCATGTGGAGAAGACCTAAGATTCGTGTGTGTCTGTATGTATGTGGTGTGTGTGTAGGGGGGTTATATCTATATATGTCTGTAATATAAAGTACTTAATACTGAGCTTGGCAAAAGAAAATAAGTACAAATGACATTAGATTTTTTTTACAGCGAAAAGCAGATTTTATTTTCCAAAGATTTACTACTGCCTGATGTTGACTTATATGAACCTGCCTAGAACTTGACTGTTATCTTTATTTTTATCAAATGCTATTTGCTTACATTGTTGTTCAATATCAGATTTTCCCCTCTTGGGAAGGTGTAGTTCCTATGAACCTCCCACTACGACATCACCCGTGAACCTTCACCAAGGTCCCTGTGCTCTTCCCTCCTCTGTTTTAATCCCTTTCCCGGTGATATGCCTTATAACTCTAGTTTGCCTTAAAGTGTTGACTGTTTTTGTTTTGTTTTGTTTTGTTTTTGACTCTTTGTTCATCTTCAATTTTTCTATGCTGTAAATGAAACCAACCGATATTTTTTCTTTTCCTGCTAACTTATTTCACGGAGCATAATCCCTAACTCCATGTGACTATGAATTGTCAGTTTATCTTCTTTGATTGTTGAATAGTATTCCATTGTGTATATATAACACATCTTCTTATTCACCTGTTAGGATTTAGGTGGTTTACTTATTGTAAGCACTGCTGCAGTAAAACATAAGAATGCATTTTTCCTTTAAAATTAATATTTTTTGGGTCATGGGTCAATTCCTAGCAGTGCAGTCACTGGGTCATATGGCAGATGCATTTTCAGTTAGTTGAGGAATTTCCACACAACTTTCCATAGCGGTTGGATCAGTTCACATTCCCACCAGCAGTGTAAGGGTTCCTTTTCTCCACATCCTCAGTGGCATTTGTTGCCAATTTTTTATTTCTTTTTTTAACCAGGAGCCATCCTCACCATTGTGAAGTGGTATCTCCTTGTGGTTTTGATTTACATTTCCCTGATTGTAAATAATGTTGAACATTTTTTTCATATATCTGTTGTCCATTTGCATTTCAGAATCCCTTTGGAGAAGTGTCTTTTTAATTTCGCCCATTTCTTGGCCGAGTTATTTACCCCTGTTTTTGATGAGTTGTGTAAGCTCTTTGTAGATCTTTGATCTCAGTTCCTCATTGGTTGTGTGAAGTGCAAATATTTTCTTCAAATCATAACGTTGTCTCTTCCTGTCCAGAAACTTTTTAGTTGGATACAGTCCCAGTTGTTTATTGATTGTTTCATTTTCTTTGCTTCTGGAGATGCTTTCTCAAAGATACTTCTGAAATACATGTCATAGAATTTTCTTCTATGTACTTTATGGCTTCAGGTCTTACATTCAAGTCCTTTATCCATTTTGAATTGGTTTTTGTAAATGGTGTGAGGTAGTAACACAATTTCATTCTTTTGCATGTTTGGCTATTATTTTTAGACCCAAGTTAAGAACACTTTATCAGAGCTGTATTTGACTTTTAGGAATTCGTAAACAAAAATTTCAAATTTTTGCCATAATAGTATGTATTACGTTTGACACATAATTATCACAGCTCTGTATACAAGTTCAGATGGCGGAGAATTAAGTATAATCACAGTTTCATGATTACATTGTTGATTCACTAAACAAGTTGCATCATTTCTCACTTAAAATACTTTACCTGATAGCAAATTAAAAATTTCGTAGTTTTTTAAACTTCAATTCCCAGTCCACCTCTTCTGTAGTCTGATTATTAAATACTGGTGCATCTCAATATCCCTGAAGCGCATCTGACAGTTTTCAAGCAAAATAAATGTATTATTTATCTTCTCTTTTTACCAAAACCTGTTTCATCTATTAGCATTATTAACCTGCCCCACACATAGCATTATTGAAAAGAATGGTTCTGAAAATGAAACACAAATTTTATAAAGCAGGTTCAAACTTTTAATTGCCTTGAATGATAACATTAAAAGTACACATCAAAATAGAATCTTTTTAGTTTTATACATTGAGGAATGGTAGGTAAGATGATGGCCAGATTAATCTCACCTCCCAACATCAGTTAAACTGTTACTGAACATAGTTCAGGCCAGCATGAAGCTGTGCAATAAATAGGTTTGATTGTCTTAACAAACTTTGCATCTGAGCTCTGCTAAGTTTGTCAGCATACCCCTGGGCTAGTGGATTTCACCTGAGCCTGACATCTTATTTTTTTTATTTTTTTATTTTTTTGTAAAATAAGGACAATATTTATGTCCTAAGGATGTTGAAGGTTAATGGAAATGTTTTTCCTCAAAAGATATTAAGCACATAATGAGTAGTTATTCAAATGTTAATTTTACTCACCCATTTTACCCTGTCTTTTAAATCTTGTTTCATTCCTACCCCTTCTTCCAGTGCCACTCATCCAACTAGACCAGTCTCTGTGCTCCTATCCTCAGTCTCTGCTCCAGCTGTCCTCTATAATCAGGGTTGTTCAGTGTTCAGATTTTAAATCTGAAATGCTATGCTTAGCACTTCCCAGATTTGCTGATGCAAATTGTTTGATGGATGGATTTATATGCTTTTCACTTTAATATTTGTTATCTGTTGTATCTCTTATGATTTCACAATAAAGTCCAAGCAGTTTGCTTAATTAATTCAAAACACTAAAAATGAGGCTTAATGCAGAATGAGTTATGTCCATGGTGGTGGGATGCATAAAACAGCGAGTTAGATAAAGTCTGCAGCAGAATTAGAAGTAGCAGAAATTTCCCCCTTTTAACCACTGTTTTAACTTAGTAATTCCAGTGTGTTATGTCTGTTCTTCCTGTTGTTATTACTTTGCCACTTATAGGAAATATGAATTACTAGGTGCTCATAATAAAAAGTAAAATTTAGAAGTTTATAATCCTTTCAAAGTATCTTTGGTCTCTATCAAATTTTCTGTACATATATTTGCTGTCATGAACCATTGGCTATTAAATTTTATTCAGAGTATTCAGAATATTTGTATCGATAATTTGCTATTTGCCACTTTCCCTGTTTTACGAGAGAGAAAAGATGTGCTCCTTTATTCTCTTTTTTTTAAATTGTTCATAAGCAAATATTAAAAACCATGAAGAACTTTATGATTGTATTGAAAAGGAACTTTTTCTTTTTTGTATAGGTCAGAGGTTTTAAAAGTATTTTTCTTTGCACCTGTTGTTTATGTCTATCTAACCCTTTGAAGAAACAGTCTTACTATTTTAATTTGTATTTTACTCTCATGGTCATCATGTAATTTGATTAATAAATTGCAAAGTGATTCCTGTTTCAAAAGTAGAATACTTCTGTGTCTATCCCTATGCAAGTTACCATGGCAACTGAATAGCAAACTGCAAATCCCAGGCCAGGCACAGTCAATAAAACCTGCTCATCATGTATCTCTGTCCTAGGAGAGTGGTGGCGGGCGTCTTTAATCTCAGCTTTGGGAGGCTGAGGCTAGGAATCGCTTGAGTCCATGGGTTCAAGACTACCCCGGGCAACATAGCGAAGAGCTCGGCCTAGTCTCAAAAAACAGTCGCGCATGGTGGCACACGCCTGTAATCCCAGCTGCCTGGGAGACTGAGACTGGGGACCACTTGAGTCCCACAGGATCGGGACTACCCCGGCAACAGAGTGAGACCTAGTTTCAAAAAAAAAAACAAAAAACAAAACTCAAACTCCATGTATCTCTGTCTTCTATGTAGTACAAATTCAAACATTCCTTCTAAGAAGCTTAGCGCACTTAAACCTTTAGACTCCTCCCCCCAATTTTACTTGGAAAACTGCCGTTTTCTAATGATAAAATACTCAAAGCAGTTGGCTGATGCCTGAGTGCCTGCTAACTGCAAGTCCAGGCGTTTGGCATTAAGCACTTAGGAGGGCACTTTATATTTGGAAATCCAAAATGTTTTCTCTTTGCTCTCTATAATTAATAAGCTGCTTTCAGTCACCAAGTAGGAAAAGAAGCTGAGTAAGAGAGAAGAAAATCCTGAGGAAAAGAACGGCCTATAGTGTCCCAGGGAATTTAAATCTGCCAAAACTGAAACTAGTGTGTACACTGATTCTTGGTATTATATGATTTGGGTGGGAAATATGATTGACTTAAGTTTTGATTTCTGCAAGAGTCAAAAATTGCTTGTAAAACAGATATTGAGTTAATACTGTGTACAATTGCAACTATAAAGCTAATAGTCTCCAAAGGTATCCATTCCCTTAGGTTAAATGTCCTTATCTGAATGTTAATACCTTTTAAATGATACTTAATTTTTCACTATAAATTAGGTTTCTCATGCCTCCAGGATAGGATAAAGTACAGGTTTTTTAAATGGGATTTATAAGAGTTCTTCTTAGACTTTAATGTACTTATGAGTCACCTGAGAACTTGGTAAAAAAGAAAAAGATTCTGGTTTCTTGCTTTAAAGTTAAGCCTTAAGTTCTTGATATTCTATATTTTCTAAGGTGTCAGTGCTACTTGCCGGTCTTGGACCATGCTTTAAGTATCAGGAAACAGCAAGGTCTTGCAGGGTCAGCTTCTTGGCTCCTCTAACTCTATTGCTTGCTAGCTATGCCTTTTAATTCATGGTATCAAGTCCTGGACTTTTTTTGTGTGTTCTCTACAACAGTGGTCACAGAGGGTGGTTGAAGAATACAGGAGACTCTTTCAAAGGATTTATAAGATCACAGTTGTTTTCACAATAAAGTTAAGATGTGATTTGTGCTTTTCACTCCATTCAGTCATGAAGATACAGTGACATTCTGCAGAGATTATGAGACATGGTCATGTCATTGCTTTGATAATCTGGTTGGATATGAGCTTGTGTGTTCCTTCTTTGAAAAGCTTCTCGGTTTTAATTTATAATGCAGTAAACATTGGTAGATAAAAACAAAAGCTCTCTGAGGTTCCTAGTACTTTTTAAGAGGCCAAAACTTTTGAGTACTACTGTCCTGTAATAGTGGACCATGCGCAGGTCACAGAGAACCTCAGCTCTAGAACTTTACCAAGCACTCTTACTTGGCAACAGTGCTGCTGGTGTGTGTGTGTGGGCAGGGGAGTTCCAGTCCTTCCCCCCCTCAAGGTCTCTGTGGACTTTGCAGTGGGGAGGAGCCTCCTGACCTCTAGGCAGTGGTTAAAAGGCCTCCTCTTACCACTGGAGGGAGAGTGGAAGTAACACCCTATTACTTGCTGCTGGTCTTGGATTTCTAGGTTATCTCCCCTATGCCATTATAGTGGCTCCCTGCTTATTTAGCCTGCTCTGATACTAGAGCTCTTGGATGGTAAGATACGGCTTTATGGCCTAACCAGGCTAGAATCCCAAGCTCTCCACGTGGCCTTTCCTGACTTAAGGAGGTGGAGTCAGGTGGAGCCAAATTTTCTCACTGGTGTTTGTCTTGAGTAGAGTGATTACTAGGGTTTTGTTTTTTGTTTTATTTTGTTTTCTGACGTTGTTAAGCTGCTGAGTAAACTTTCAAACTTTCACTAAGGTTTCTTCTCCCCACAAACACAGAACCGTGTACCTGTAGGTATTTCCCCAGTTACTGGCTTCTTAAGTCTCTGGGATAAAAGCTCAGGGAATTTACACAGTGTCACTCTTCAGGTCCTCAGGTTCCTAAATCTAGCTGGTCTGCTTCCCTTTCAGCATCTCCTTAGCTTTGTTTTCTATGTAATTTCTAAGGACCTTAGTTTTACTAAGTAAGAGGAATAGGAAAAAGTACATCGTTTTCCATCTTACAGGAAATAGATGTCTTTGGTGACTTAATTTTGTATGTTGAAGAATTGATATAAATAAGCATCAAAATATTCCTACTAGAGGAAAACTACTTGATAAAGCAGAGTACTAATTTTGGGGTACAATTTTCTAAAAATAGTTTTCAAATTTAATCAAATGGAATTCACGTGGAAAGAGTCATAACAGAGATGAGGATTTTAGAAAACAAGTAATTTTGTATAATTTGAAGCTTTAAATTGTGTGTTGGAAAATAAATTAGTTTAAGAATAACATACTAGAATTAAAAGCAAACATACCAGAAAGAAGTAGAAGTGATTTCGTAAATAAACTTTCAAACTGTTACCACTCTTCTAATCGCTTTACAATTGGTTCTTCCTCACTTTCAAAAATCATTTAAATGTCATGTCATTGAAGTGATTTTTAGAGCATTAAAAAGATAGGAAAACTGTTGAGTTCACTTAAATGAAGCATATATTGCCATAGTAACAAAACCTGAAAAAGATCCCCAAAGTAGTTTCTTCCAAATATACAGTTAGTATTTCTGCAAACATTGATTCTATTGTTTGGAAAGCAGTGGATTACAGAATTAAACACTATGACTTTATCTCTTACCCTTTCTTCCCTGTTCTCCCAGCATCTCCACTAGCCTCCCAGCACACACACTGAAGGCTGTTTTTTGTTTTTGTTTTTGCCCTGTGTATACATCATTACAGCACAGCTATCATCTCCTAGTGAGAACTGAGTAGAATCTTCCCAATTTAATAAGAGAAAAAAAATAAATCTGCTGGTACTTTCAATGAATTGAGAGTAGAACTAGTCCTTGTATTCTTGCACCCTAGAAATTTTTTATCATCTATACTAGGAATTTTTGTCCCATTTCTGTAGTCATTAGGTACCTGTCATTTTAGGTATCAAATCAATGTCCAAGAGAAAAATGAAAACCATACAGTAATCATGTTTTATTTCATTTGGATTTTATTTTCACTTAAATTTCAGTTTTCATGTTTAGAAAAATTCTGTGTGTAATTAAAAATAAATTAGTTTTTTAGGTATGCATTTTTAGTACCTTGTTTAAAAAATGTGGACTATTTAGGGAACAGTTAAGGGAAACTACTCTTTCTTGGCAACATTCCTTCAAAATGTGCTTTGGGAAAATAAGTTTTATCTGATTGGCTGTCAACTTCATAACTTGTAAATTAAATGATTGCTCTGGAATAATTTAGAAGACATAAATTCTCTCAATATATCTAGGAAATCAGAAACCATTTTTACAGATAAAAAATCTTTGACCTCTTGTAAGTTTAGGAGTCAGTAAATTTTAGGAGGTTCATAGCTGTAAAAGCAGAGTCCTGAATACTTCTAAAGTAAAGTCAGCTACTGTGGAATATGCTGATAGTTTTGTTTTCTCTTAAATGCAAATTTATTATCATACATCTTTCTAAAGGCATACTTTGCCAAGTCTCAATGAGCTGGAATTAGTGACTGCAGGGTTGTTTGCTTTCTGGGGACTCTGCTGGGGAATATTTTCTTTCCACTTCTAGTAGAACCATTCTTTGGTTTGTGGCCCTCCTTCCTGTACTTTTTTTCTTTTAAGTAAAATTTAATGGATGTTGTATTTACAACTTAAATTTTTTTGAACTTATTTTAAGTTTAAATAAGAAACAGTGATATGAGCATAATACCTCTCATTGTTACATTACTATTTTTCAGACCTGATGGCCAAAAGAAAGGAAGAAAATTTCTTCTCTCCTGAAAATGCCAAAAGACCAAGAATAGAAGAGTTGGAAGATTTCGATGAGGATGAATGTACAGTTTCGTTCACCAATGGTACCTCTACTTTGGTAAGTACAAAATTGTAGTTTTTTTTTTTTTTTTAACTTGGCATTTTCTAGTATTTGATTTATATGTCACATTTTGGGATAATGTCAATGAAAACATAACTATTAAAAAATGTTGAGTGAAATAACTATTTTGAAGTTTACGTTCACTAGTAGAAAAAATTTATAGAGAAAATAATGAAACAAAGAATGGTTCTTTTGAAATAATGATAAAATCAATAGCCCTCTAGTAAGACTGGCAAAGAAAAGAGAGCAAGAGCGAAGGTACAAATGACCTGTGGCAGTCTGCGGAAACAGTCTTAAGTGTCCAGCGACAGATGAGTGCATTAAAATGTGGTGTGTGCATACACAGTGAAATACTCAGCTTTTTAAAACAAGATATAATCTTGCCATTTGAGACAACATGCATAGAACTGAAGAGGATCATGCTAAGTGAAATAAGCCAGAAGAGAAAGACAAACATTGAATGATTTTAGTCATGTGGTATATTAAATAAAAAAGCAAAAGAGCAGACAGTAATAAGACCCCTGAAATCCTGACTGCAGAGCTGAGGCTAACTGAAATGGGACGTGGGATTTGGACCACTGGTGGGAATTGGACCTCATCAAAATTAAAAACTCTTTCTGCTAAAGACCATGTTAAACAAATGACAAATCAAGGTAAAAACCAGGGGGAAAGGTTTAGAAATATTACATACCTGACAAAGTGCTCCTTAGTATAGAAAGAACTCCCAAAATTCACTTGTCTGAGGTGAATTCAGTGTGCAAACACTGACAGAATGATAATTTTAGAATGCCCTAAACATGATAGTGTATTTTTCAAGAAACTTCTCCGGTGGCTTTTAATCAGAGGGGAGTTTGTCACCGGTCTCCAATCCTGAATATTTAGCAACATTTGGGTATATTTTTGGTTGTCACAGATAAGAGGTGGGGATATGCTATGGCATCTAGTGGGTAAAGGTTAATGATATTAAACATCCCATCCCACAGTGTACAGGCTTCCCTCTTCCCAACAAAAGTTAAGTGACTCACAATGTTACCATTGTCTCTGTTAAAAACCATGTGATACTTATTAGGGAATGCAGATCAAAACCACAATAAGCTATTACCTCACACCTGTTAGAATGGCAAGAAACAACAAGTGAGGTCCGGAGAAAAAGGAAGAACCTTCCTATACTATCAGTGATATTGTAAAATATTGCTGCTACTGTAGAAGGGAGTATGGAGAGTTCTCATAAAACTGGGAATAGAAATAACATCCAACTATCCCATGTCTGGGTATTTATCTGAAAAAACACTAATATGAAGATGTATTTGCAACCCTATGTTAATTGCAGTATTTACAATAGCAAGCTAGGGAAACATTCTTAAGTATCTAGTGGTAGGTGAATGGATAAAGAATGTGGCATATATGCACTGTGGGATACTACTCAGCTTAGTAGTATGGAAGGTGAAATCTTGTCACTTGTGACAACATTGGGTGGACTTAGAGTGTATTATCAAAGTGGTACAAGTCAAATGGAAAAGACATAGGCGTATGACTTTACTTATACATGGAATATAGAGAAACACAGCAAAGAAACAAAAAGACCAACACCTAGATAGAGAAAACAGATTGGTGATTAGCAGAGGAGAAAGGGAATTGGGAAGTGGGTGAAACAGGTAAAGTGGTGAATAGAAACTAGACTTTTAGTGACGATCATGATATAGTGTTTACAGATAATCACAGTACTTTGCACCTCCCCTTACACAGTACTATAAAATGATTTTACCTTGATAAAAATTCATTTAAAAAAACGTAATAGCTGAGAACCTTTAGATTCACAAGCGAGTGGTGATTCATGTACTATGCCCAATTGTTTTTATCTTACTCATTGATTTTAAAGTAACCATTATTCACCTTTTTTTACTTCCTTTTTTCATTGTAAACTATTGGTCTTTCTGCCAGCAAACACTTGGTAGTTATAATGAGTGAATTTGACAGACTGATTTTTTTTTCCATTGTTTTTTATTAACAGACTGCAGCAGAGGTTGGAATAATTGAGAGTATTCAGCTAAGAAATTTCATGTGTCATTCCATGCTTGGACCCTTTAAATTTGGTTCAAATGTCAACTTTGTCGTTGGCAACAATGGAAGTAAGTACTTGAGCAGTGCTAACAGTGAGCAGTAGCATGAGGTTAAGATGCATTAACTTTTTGAAATAGGTGATAGTGTTGATAGCTAGTAACCGTGAAGCTGCTGGTTTGCACTTTAAGAACATGAGTCAACTCTACATTCACTGTGCAAGAAGGGTAAATATTTTCTGCTTATTCTGTGGAATGGATTTACCTTGGAATTCATACCATAGAGTAGAAGACAAACTACCCACACTTGGATTCAGGCAGACTTGTGTCCTACTGTTGTTAAATGTCGTAGAACATAAAGTACCATGGGAATCCAACCATAAAATTAACTTAATTCTCACAGTGGTGGTTAGTGCAAGCTATAAGACAAGTGGTGTTTATGCTGGTATATAAATGAAATTTGTGAGTCTTTGACTCTGATTGGGGAAGAAGAAACTTAGGCAAAAATTGTTCATCTGCAAGGTTGAGGCAAAAGCCAAAAAGTATGAAGAGTGACCTCAGAGAGTTCAATGGTAGCTGCCAGGGGATGGATGACAGTGTCACTGGAGACTCAGGTTGCACGTGCTATTGTTGAGTATCGTGAAGAACATGCTATTTAGAGGTTTATTCTGGACTCAGTAGGGAACAAATTAAAATGTTTGAGTGGAGAAATGACTTGGTCAAGATTTTTTTAAGCTGACAGATCACATTGTGGAGAAAGGACCAATTTGGCAGATTGGTGATAGGCCAGTGAAGGCAGGAGGCGTTGACAGGTTGGCATTGCACAGTGAGTCTGCCAGCTAGTGGAACACAAAACTAGGTATGTGTAGCTCCATAGTATGCATAGTGTTCTCTGTCCTCCTGTTCTGTTATTCAGTCAAGAGGAAATACTTTGCAGAGAGGATGGTTAAATACAGGGGTCTGTGCCACTGGGAGGTTACGTGGAACAGACATGAAGAAGGACTCTGCATTTAGAGTCTCTTTTTCCGCAGTGAATTTGAGAGTAAACCTTAAGAGCAGATGTAATGCAAGTAGCAGGATCAGTGAATTTGGTAGTAAAGGAAAAGGAGAATTTAGAATAAAGATTTGAAAGGAAATAAATTGGGCTGACAGGTGTGTTGGTTCATTTGGGGTATGTTTGGAAGAGCATGAAGTCTTGGTTGAATTGATTGGTCTTAAAGTTGAGAAAATGGTCACTGTAGTTAAAGAATTTGCAATTTTTGATATTTTTTATCCCTTAGGGAAGACAAACTTTTCTAAGAGCCAGAAAATAGTCAAAGTGTAGTCATAATTGTTAAAATATTTTATAAAATAAATGACTCCAATTATTTTGTTATCTTCTAAGTTCAACAAATACATGAGTGCCCTTTATGGTCTGATTTTGGAGATGGGGCATCAAATGAAACACACAACATTGATGGTCTATGGAACTAGTGTTTGAGAGTTATTTAAAGTAGATTTTTGACTTCTCACAATTTTTAATAAAACTAAATAATAATTAAATTATAATTATAATAAAGTTAGTTGAATTCAGTATATATATGTAGCTGAATTCATTTTTAGGCTGATGGGTAAAGATAGTACACTGAGAAGATGTCATCTCTTCTCCATTTACTTATTAGTGGCACAGATATGATTCACGAAATGTACTGATTTGTTTTCTAAAAGCATCAGTTAAATATTTCATAGTATATACAACTTTTTAAGTTTACTGTTTAAGTGCTGGAAGAAAATTATAATTGAATTTTAACTGTTTCAGTGTTAGACTAATTTTACATTTTCAATTAGAAATCATTCTACATGAAATTGTTTAAGTTAGCCTTTTCTCTTTGATGACTGATTTCTTCAACACCTGTTTCTTTAGGTGGGAAGAGTGCAGTACTCACAGCTCTCATAGTTGGTCTTGGTGGAAAAGCTGTTGCTACTAATAGAGGATCTTCTTTAAAAGGTTTTGTGAAAGATGGACAGAAGTAAGTGTTTACTTCCCTAATGTATTTTTTAATTCTTCAGGGACAGCTACTGTCCATGCCTAGTTAGCATAAATGCTGTAGGAAATGAACTGATTGTAGGGACTGGAGCAGATACAGTGTATCATTTCATTTCTTTCTCTTACTCCTGGTTGCCAGCATGGCCCACTGTTCCCTTACCATCTTCAAGCAGAGGGTTTGTTTAATTATTGCCTTGGGTCAGCCCACTTGCTGCTTTTACCTTTTTAGAAGAATAACCACTGATAGTTCTGTGGACTTCCACTTAAAGGAGTATTTATAAACATTGGACTATCCTGACTCTTCATCAAAGCTTTAGCAAGTAGTTTTCAGTATGCTAGCCCCAAAAGCATAGTCAGTGATCAGCCATGCTGTGTCCCTGTGCAGAATTCCTGCCTTTAGTGTTCTTTAGAATTCCAACATGTTAGAAAAGGTATTCCACTCTCTAATTTTGATTTTATACTCTGCACAGGTGGTTTGCCAGTGAGTTTGTTTTGAGGACCACAGTCCCAAGTGTATTTGTAGTCTATAATGATCTCTGGTGATTGAACATATATCTACCTTCTTCAGCATTATGTCTCTATTTCTCTTTGTTGTAGTGTTCCTTCACATAACTATATACTGTCTAGTTTGCATCATCAATGACTTATAATCTTTTGCCATTAAGATCTCTCTTTTTAAGGTGATTCTTTTTAAAATATGACTTCAGATACTCTGAATGGATTATTGTTTCTAGTAACTAGATATTTCAGATCCATCATGTTTGCTCCCACAGCTCATCTCACATACCCAGGACCCAAAACTTCTGGAACTACGATAATTTACAGTGATTTTTTTTTTCCCTTATATAATAGACTTTCCTTCTGCTCAGTGTTACCTAGCCATTTGACTTTTCCCTGCTTTATTACTAAAATAGTCAAACAGAGGCAGGATATGAATCAGGATTTCAGGCTTATGTAGTGTTCAGAAATCTTAACCCTCAACCAGGATTCCAAGTTGCCTTAGGTCAAGGAGACAGAAAGATGCACAGAAAACTATTTCCCATGCTATATAACATTGGAAAAGAACTATTTGGTAACAATTGTCCAGCTATTTCCTGGCTTGTTTTATTTGGTCCCCTGTTCAGCACAATCTTCTCCATCCCCCAAATAAAATTACATTTATAGTCAAAAATGTGTTATTTCAGTGCTTTTAAGTTAATGGCCTTAACATTGTTTGCTTTCTGTATACTTAAACATGGTTGTCTGAGAAGTAGTCTAGTCTATTTAAGTCATATAACATGTTGGTCTTTCAAATAGAAACTTCTTTTTATCTATCATTAAATATCTTAGTCTCAATTAAAAAAAACTCCCCCCTTTGGTAACTACCTGAAGCAAAGCAGAACTTTCCTTCTAAAACTTGTCCTCAGAATATATTTAGCCAAAAAAAGAGTTCAACTTCGACAAATCAACAACTTTGAGAACACAACTGCATATACATGGGATCATGGATTTATTTTATATTTGAAATAAATGTAGTAATGGTTGAGCTCAATCTTCTTTGACCAGTCCATATCTGAAAGTGTAAAAACAGCTTTTCCAAACTCATTACTGTTTCTCTTGCTACTTCTTACCTTCTTTAAAACACTCCAGATTTATAAAATTCCCCTTGTTTCATAGTCTCTGATTCTACCATTACTGTTTGACGGAATCAGCTCATTGAGCTTCCCTGTCCCCTTTGTGGCAGGGACTTTAGATTCCCCTTCTTTTGGGATCGGGTAGGGGACAATTCCAGCTCCTGGAGATGCTTCCCTAACTCATTTTGAAGAAGTCAGAATAGTGTCTTGAGGCACTTTCCCAGCTAATTATCCTCCAATCTTTTGCAGTGTTTCTGTGACAGTGAATGAATTCTAGTATTTCTACTCCAGTGAAAACCTCCCTGTGACCCAGGGTCTCATGCTCCCTGCCTTTTGTTTTCTCGAACACACACACTGCACTATAGGACTTTATTTTGTAAACCTTTTTTGAATTAAATTTTTAATCGATTTAATTTTTGAATTAACATTTTTGAGTAGCTTTCCTTTCTTAATTAATTAAATTTGTATAAGAGCAAAATGCCAGTGCCTTTGAAGATCTCAGTGTACTAAAGATAGCTTCTAAGTACATGGAGTAGCTAGGAATGAAGATAATGTAGATGTTTGCTAACCAAGAGATATATTTGATACACAGTGGACAAATATAGTCATTGTTATACTTTTAAAATGTTTTCATGAGGTATAGTTACTTAATACTAGATAATTATACTAGTTAATTAAGTAAAATATTTTTTGTTCCATAATGTAGGCTGACTAAGGTTCTTCCCTTTCATACTTTAGTTAATTGCTTTCAGTTCTGGCCATTAATGAGAGTCAACTTTTAAAACTTCCATTTGTTGTTACTTTTCAGGAACATATCTGTCTCTGAATATTTCTGATTAAAATGCACTAGCACCACACTGACTCACTCAGGGTGGCTTTAGAGAAAAGGAGAACTATAGTGAAGATGTAGAGAAGCTGCCAGGAGCAAGTAAATTGGGTCTCATGAGGGATGGGAATTGAGAGACCAGAACCAGTTATCGTCTTTCTTTCCTTGTTGTGTCTCCTCTTAGTTGGTCTCTGGGCCTCTCTTCCTCCCCCACCCCAACCTCTTTTGTGTAATTGTACTTGTGTTATGCTCTTCATGCCCTCCCCTTAGGATATAAGAGTTACATGAATGTGTTTTTCTCAATCTCTGACGTATGGGAGTTCTTATTCTTTACTTGTGCATGTGTTACTCCTGTCTCTCTGCAGGCGTTTGTCTTCTCCTCTTAGGCTGTAGGACTGTATTTGTAAGGCATTGTTCTTGTGTCTTTAATTCATTGCCAATATTTGTGAGTATGTGTCTGTTGGTCTTTGTGATTTCCCAAGAGTTTATTTAGCTTTTTCTGTGTTCCTATTTCTGTAGTCTGTAAATTTTCTATTTGCTCATCAGAGCACAATGCCTAGAATTGGTTTTGCTAGGTCTAGAGGCCTCCTAACTGTATTTCAGGCAATCACTACTTTTCTACTTAGCTGTGTCTCAACTTCAGTTCTTTTAAAAGTTTTTCACTTTTAAATAGTTTCAGTTTAACAGAACTATAGCAAGGGTAGTTCAGTTCCCTTTATCCAGTTCCCTTGATGTTCACATCTTAAATAATAACTAAGGTATTCTTGTCAATGCTATTTAGTTAAAACTGATAACAATATTATTGACTACATATTTGTATTTTAACCGTTTTTCAAGTTAGGCATGTAGTATCCTTTCTCTATATTAGCTCAACCCCTAGGGATAGGATGGGGATTGTTAAGACTGCTAAACCCTTTTTCTGCCAGGGCAGTTGCAAAGAAGAGAGTACAGTGGAAGAGCCAAGGAGACACTTATGTTTGTCTAGTTGAGTATCAGTTATGATGAAGTTCATCTTGGTGCTTTTTCATTTACAATGAAGTTCATCTTTGTTGTTTCTTCCTTTTCAGGAAATGGGGACAATTTTGGAGTATTATTACAAAATTGAAAACAATTTGTTCTAATAAAGATTTCATTTAATTACCAATTAAGGCAATTTTGTAATAAAAGACTAACATTTTGGAAGATAGTTGTAATAGAGAAAATAATGTTTGTTTTATGTTTAAGAAAAGTATATTTCTTAATGTTTCAACATTTTTTGATTCTCTTACAAGCCTTATTTTAACAGAACTTTGGAGAAATAATGCTTTCCTCAATGCATTAAAATATCTTGATTATAAATTTTAAATGGTTTTAAACTTTTTAAAAATAATCCTGTTGATATCAACAGATTTAAGGAATTTTGAGTTTAACTTTACATTTCTTCATATTAAATAATTTTCCTTTTTACTGCCACTTGAGAAATTGAAGTTGCTTCCCTCAGTTTTAATCATCTTAGTGAATATTATTATTTCACTATAGTTTTTCATCCTTGAGCACCTGCTGTCAGCATGATGCTTCATTATATAACTCAGACTAGTCTGACAGTATAACATTGATTGCCTCTTAGAGTAAAATGTATGGCCCACATGATTTCGTACAAGCAAAGCATAAATGATTTTTGTTCAAATATGTCATTTCTACTATGGAAAAAATAAATATTTTATAAAGTTTTATTTATCCTAGATTGACTGTCTTTGTTTTGTTTTGTTTTTCCCTGTCTTTTCCTCCTAGATCAGCTAACTTTAACATTATTCTGTCATAACCTGTCATCCGTTAACACTTAGCTAATTTTCAAGTGAATTAACAAAATTACTTGAAGATTTGTACAATTATAGTAACACCTGGTATTGTAACCGCACTGTTCCTTCATTTAACTTAGCTGGACCTTATTGCTTTAGCTCAGCAGATATCTCAATAACATTAAGGAACCGAGGAGATGATGCCTTTCGAGCCAATGTGTATGGCGATTCTATAATTGTGCAACAGCACATCAGCATGGATGGAAGTCGATCTTACAAACTAAAAAGTCAAACAGGTTTGCTGTGAATTTCTCTTCATTTCATGTAAAATATTAGATGTCTGGCTAGAGTTAAGTGACTGTGCTATTAGTCATTGAAAGACACCCTGAATTTCTTGAAACTTACACTTTTTGGATGCAAATATGTGTACATACACATTTATACACACCTACGTACACATACATACATTTATGTAGTTGTTTTCTCTCAGGACATTCTACAACAAAGCTGTGATTAACAGAAACAGTGAAATTCCTATTAGGCTATGCCAGTTTCTTCTCACACACCTCCTTTCACCCCTGTAGTTTTTCTAACGTGGAAAGACAAAAGGTATAGAAGCACAGAAAGGAAGAGGAGGTGAATGTCAGTTTGCTGCTGTTTTGTTCTCCATGTCCTTGGTGATGACAAGCGCATCACATCAGCCCATCAAAAGTGTGTACTAAGTGCCACCTTTCTTGATCACATAACGAAAGATCACTAGTACTTAGATTTATATCTAATTGCTCCTTTTTTTCTGTATTACAGTCCTAGGAACAGTCTGGTCATTTTCTATGTTTCTCATATCTAGGCACTGTGGTTTCTACGAGGAAAGAAGAGCTGATTGCAATTCTTGACCATTTTAACATACAGGTAATTCCTGAACTTGCTTCAGACTGATTAATGTAACTGGTTGTTCTTGTGTGATTTCATTTGTGCTTTATAAAAAATTAAAATAGCCTGGAACAAGTTGACCACAGGAGGAATATGTATAATTCTTGTCAGTGAAGTTCCTTAAAACTTATTCATTCAGCAATCATTTTCAATATAATTCAGTAGAGTAATCAAAAACACTAAGTGTATAACTGGTAGTACTAGAATTTATGTTAATAAAGGCTTTAATGTATACTGTCCCGATAATAGTAGCACCAGTTTTCTAAACGCAGTGGCTGAATTCTTGTAGAAAGAAAATTCATTCTAGAAGGAAAAAGTTTCATTTAGCACTACTCATACCTGTAATGGTATGAAGCAGGCTGAGTCCTTCCTATTAAGATACTTCTAACTAATAATTGGAAACGGGGCACGTACAGACCTGTAACATTAACCTGGAATTGTCATTAATTATCTGATTCAGGCTCTTTATTTTGAAGGGGACCTTTTATTTGTGGGAACCAGAAAAGTGATCTTGTGCTCATGGTTATTTAGGTGTGATTACTGGTAGAGCCTCTTTTTGGACCTGGGCACCCTGTCCCACTGTCATGATCTCTTTTACCACCCTGTCTTACTACATATAAGAGAGCCAAGGGAGGAGAACAATGACATGCCTGGGTCTCTTTTTATCTCTTTGCTTTAGAACAGAGCTGCTCAGAAAAACTTTCCGGTAGAAATATTCTGTATTACGCAGTCTGATGAGGTAGCCACTAACCATGTATGACTCTTGAACATCTGAAATGTGTGAGCAGACATTGAATTTTTAATTTCATTTAATTTTACTTAACACTTGATCTCAGCCAAAAGAATGAGAAGCCATAATTTAAGTATAAAAAGTTGCATGTTGTTAATAACTTGTTAAATAGTGATTATACTAATTGTAGTATTTTCTGAATATTTTTTTAAACACATGTTTAGAAAAATAATTGTTAAAATATTGAAGAAAGTAGATACAGCAGAAATATTTGAAATTAGAATGTGGGACTGTTTGCTAAGCAAAATCAGAAAAATCAAAAGTAGAGTTTATGGAGTAAGTCATAGGTGTTGGGAGAATCTCAAAGGCAATTCAGGGTATTAGCACACTCCATATTTACCCTAGGTGGACTCTATCAGGTCTTCCTGCAGTAGGAACCTGAGTAGATAGCAGTGGGGAAATCACCTCTGTCTGAGATTTCTTTTGCGGACAGTTTATTAGTAAGTTTTCACTATGTGAACAGTTGAATAAAACTGTTTCTCTAGCTCCTCTGTCTTTGGGTATGAAAAACATACTAATTCTCTGTTTCTTATTCTTCATGTGAAATTTACTATTTGTGCTCTTTGCTTGTGCCAGGATCTTGACAGGTAAAGCTGCAAGATTCTTAAAGAACTTGTATGGTAACTAGGAATCTCATTTCAGAAACAATCAAAAGTATATATAGAGAAGAATATAATTTTGGTGAAGCTAAATCCAAAGTTGGTGGTAAATTGTCTGTCATGAAAGCCAATGTATCAGATCTTAGCTTTTAAAAAGACATGCAGGTGAAATTTTTATATAGGGCCTTGTTAAAAAATAAAGTTCAGTCTACCTCATAGAAAAACATCATCTGCAAGAGGTTTCTTGATAACTACATTATTTATTTATTTATTTATTTATTTATTTATTTAATTTTTACTATCTTAGAAAAGAAGACCCCAAATTTTACTTAAAAATAGGGTTTTAACCTTTTGGTATACCATCAGAATAAGATCAGTATATTACATATTGTCAAATGAAGGCATTCAAAGTTATTTTCATTTTGCTCCTACATTTCTATAATTTATGATCAGGTTTAGTTTCTAATGTATATTACTTTGTTTTTAGCTGCAAAACTAAAACACTTATATAGTGAAATTGGTCCTGAATTTTTTTAGATCAGTTGTATTTTTTTAAAACTTTTTAAGCTTCATTGAACTGTGACTGTATTTTAGTACTTTAATTTGTTAACCAGATGTAGTTTAATTCAGGTAATGACTTATTTATGATGCATTACACTCTAAAATATAGAACTAGCTTTAGTGTTTCCATTTATTTTTCAATAACTTCATGAAGAAGTAACACATGGGAAATTTAAAGAACTCTTATGAGAAAAATAAAGTAAGGCGGGGCACGGTGGCTCGTGCTTGTAAGCTTCAGCCTGTGAAGCGGCCGGGGCTAGGGATCATGGTTCGAGTCCCACCTGGGGCCCGTAGTGAGACCTAGTTCCAAAAAAAAAAATAGCTGGGCATGGTGGCACGTGCCTGTAATCCCAGCTACCTGGGAAGCTGAGGCTGGGGATTGCTTGAGTCTGTGGTACCCTGGGCAACGAGAGCCTGCAGTTCCACAGGCAAAAAATAGCAAGACCTAGTCTCAAAAAAAAAAAAAAAAGAAAGAAAAATAAAGCAGTGTTCGTCATCATAATTCTGATTAGAATAACCAAGCTGGACTTTTATTTAGTTGGTAAGACCAACTTGCCCAAGGCTACATAGCAATTTAAAGACAGCCCAGCCAAGAACCCAACTCAGCTGCCTCCCTTGATAAGGGGTTTTTTCAACTCTCTTGTCTGGTGCTATCAGTTGAATAGGTAGGGGTAAAGCCCTTCTTCAGAGAGTTGTGCTTGTGTCTTCACATAATTGCAAAACATTTAATTTGACTATAGGTATTTTAGTATCAGGAGATATTGAAGCATTTTCTCTTCATAAAGAGTTTCTAATTATTTTCTTACAATTTACTCTATTGCTTTAACATTTGCCTAGTACTTAGCCCTCTTGACACCACCATAGGTCAGTTATAATGTTTTTTAGTTCATTTCTTTTGAAGGCATTAAAGTGAAATATTTTAACTAACCTTTTTTGTTTGTTTCAGGTGGATAATCCAGTTTCTGTTTTAACACAAGAGATGAGCAAACAGTTTTTGCAGTCTAAAAATGAGGGTGACAAATACAAAGTAAATATAAACACATTTATAGATAAACAATGTACCAAATATTGGTCTTGTTGAATATTGGGTACTTTTTAAGACACCTGTTTGAATAATGGAGGATTAATTTAAGAAATTGTTAAGTAAGGTGGAAGTACAATTTTCTTGGGAAATGTTTGCTTTCACATTTTTGACTTTAAATTGCGGGAGAGACTAGATTACTGTTTTCCAGAAGTCTATAAGGAAATAAAAGATACAAGGGGAATGATTGGCCATATATACTTAGTAACTTTTAAGCCTTCAGTTTTTGAAAACTTGAAAAAAGTGAACAAAGTATTTGACTACAATTAAAAATTTACTGTTATTTTTCTAGTGTTTCGTATTTTAAAATTTTAAGATGTGCTGAGATCAAGGATATGAATGTTTTCTGTTTTCATATTTGCTTAAGAATGAAAGAATCAGTGAAATTTTCAAAATACCATATTATCACACAAAAAGGTGTTTTCTTTCATTGGGTTTTCAGAGCTTTTGTAAATGAACATGTCGGTGTAAACATAGCTGGTTAACTAAAATTTGGTACTGAAAAATAAGACATTTCTTTTGTGTTTAGGTGTAGTTGCTTAAGTTTATCTTTAATAGCTTTTTATATAATGGGTCTATCAGCTTTTGAAGACCAAATTCAGATTTTTTTCAGTTTCATAGAAGTTCGTGAACTCTTAATTCTGTTTTTCCTGTTGTTAATACAGTTCTTCATGAAAGCAACACAACTTGAACAGATGAAGGAAGACTATTCATACATTATGGAAACAAAAGAAAGAACAAAGGAACAGATAAATCAAGGCGAAGAGGTTTGCCAGTATCTTTGTAATCAAATTCCTCTAAGTGTAGACTATAATAGGTCAGCATGGAGTTAGGAAGATAAGCCACTCAAGAATCTATTCCATGTCATTAGATTTAATATTTATTTGATGTTTGGCTTATTATTAAGAGAAAACATCGATTTAAAAAACTAACTTAAGTTTTAGAAATATATTCCTTATAAGCCTTCCATATTCTTTGGAATGCGTGCTGAGTATACTTTGCCCAGGATTGACTAATCTGTCTATCAGATATGGAATAAAGAGAAATATGAAACTGAATTTTGAGATTTGTGTGAAGTCGTGTGGTCTTGAGCCTTTTATTCCTTTGCTCTTCAAGTGAAGACTGCTTAGCCATTTTTATATTGCAGAAATTAACAAAATCATTTTTGTCTATAAAAAGTGTACCAGTGAACCAAAAATTCTTTTTCACTTTAAAGAGGTCATTTCTTAGCAAATCTTTCTTTGTGTTTGTTTAGACAGTGCATTAAAAAAGTTTTCCTTTTCAATGTTACTAAGAAATATATCCTTTTTCTTTTTTTTTTTTTAAGCGACTTACTGAACTAAAGCGCCAGTGTTTGGAGAAAGAAGAACGATTTCAAAGTATTGCTGGTTTAAGTACAATGAAGACTAATCTAGAATACTTGAAACATGAAATGGCTTGGGCAGTGGTAATTCTCATTTAATTGTATCTGTCTTTAGTACAGAATGTATTTGGTTACATTTAGTCTCATATATGATATACACAATTTGATATATAATTTTTTAGGTCAATGAAATTGAAAAACAATTAAATGCTATCAGAGATAATATCAAAATTGGAGAAGAGCGTGCTGCAAGGCTTGACCGTAAAATGGAAGAACAGCTGGTAATTGGAATATTTTTTAATACTGATTTGTTGTATTTAATCATGAGATTACTAATACTAGACTCTTTTATGATTTCCAAAAACAGTAGTTTCAACCTTATACTTATCTACATTTCTATCACTCAGGTGACCGTTTACCTAAACTTAATCTTCCAGGGACTGTTGTGACATCTGCCTTCCAATGAGGGTATTGTTTGTAGATATGATCAGCAATCTGAGGCTGAGATGTATTAAATTCATGCCTGAGGATGGTGATACTTTGTTTTGTTTGTTTTTTTAAATTATTACAAAGTTTATTCCTGTCGACAATTTAGGCCATAGACATGTACATGAAAATTCCATAAAAGGGATGAGTATGTGGGGGGTTAGGAGGGATAGAGATGGGAGGGAGTGATCAGGGAGGGAAGGTGTTGGGTGGTCCCCAGGGAATACAAAGATGTGAAACACATATATAAAAAAATAAATTAATTAAGAAAAAAGGAATCAGTACAATTTCTACGCTGGGAAGAAGCAGCTCTCCTGCCTGCCTGGCACTATGCAGATGGCTCTTTTTTTCTTTCTCTATTCCCTAATAACCCTGTCCCTTTTTCTCTCTCTTTTTTTTTTAAATTTAATTTAAATTTTTAAATTTTGCATATATGTATATGCAAATATATATGTATATTCATATGTCTGTGTACATATATGTATATTTATATTAACATTATTCCATTATTGTGTACCGGGGCTTTCCCATTTCACTAACATTTGTTAACCATCCTGATCTTTTGTGCTCTTCACCTCCCCCGCCTTCTTCCCACTCCTCTGCTCTCCCTCCATGGTTCAGTCCCATTGGTTTTCATTCTTTCTTATTCATTTGTTTGTTTTTCCCTATATCCATCATATAAGTGAGACCAGAGGATAATACTTTGTTACCAACTAGAGATGCTAGATCATGAAGCTTTTACTTTTAGGTTCATTACAAATTGGAAACATAAAGTGTTTGAGGAATGATAGTCAATTAGAATAGCACTGAAGCTCAGTGTTAGGAAGCTGAATTCAGAACTGAATACAATGCCCAGATATGGATATAGAACTTTGAGGGAACCGAGTTTTGGGGCCCAGAACCAGCAGTGGGTTTCATAGAGGTAAAACATGTAGGATAAAATGTTAACTGCTAAGGTTAATATCACCCTGAGTTTAAGGGCTGAATTAGAAATGATGCTATTTAAGTTTAAAAAAAGGTACAGTCTTCTACCTAGGCCTACAAGCGGATGAAGTGGTAAATAAAGGCAGTCTATTTTTGTTGGAACTTTTTAACCATATAACAGATTTGCTCTCTATAATCAACATTTTTTTAAAAAATAGCTTAATTGAGGTGTAATTCAAATGCCATATAATTTATCCATTTAAAATGTACAATTCAGTGTTAATAAACTGAATAGAAGGAATTGATTCCAATTGAGGATTGGTGGAATTAGACTTTTGGTAGTAACCATAATGTAATACAAATTTTGATTTGTAAGGCTGTGTGCCTGAAACCTATATAATATTATGAACTGGTATGACTTCAATTTAAAAAAAAAAAATACTGTTCAGTGGTATTTGGTATATTCACAAGCATTTTAGTAACAGTAGTGGTTTTATAAAGCACATTTACTAATGATTTGCTGTCGTTCTTACTCCCTCTTCAGGTAGGCTGTGGAAACTTAGGTCCACCTGCCTCTTGCCTCAATTTTTCATTTTCTAAAACAGTAACCTCAAGTTTTCACCAAATTCTTGTAAACCTTTTTTCTTACCTTGTCATAAAAGAAACCCACAAGTCATTATCCTTCATCTGGGCACTCCTTATAGTATGTAGTACATTTGTATCTTTCCCCTCATGTCTTTATGATACTATCTTTCACATGGCATATGTGCTTGGCTGTTAATTTCAGAATAATCACGGAATGGAAGATTTCTTAAGGAATATTATTAAAGCAGACTTAGTTAACCTAGTTAAAGGTTTATGCTTAGTCTGCATAATAACTGGATTAATTTCGGTTTTTGTTAAAATCATACAGATCATACTATCAATGTTTTGATAATAGGGCCATTACTATTTAGTTTTTTTTTTTAATGTTTTCGAAATGTATTACATATTGATTAGTTACCTCATTTCTCTGTTTTATCCCGAGCACTGTCTTCCAATATCTACACGTCTATGTGGCCCACTTAGCCTATTGCATATGCAGTGTGGCCTGTCTTAGAGCTGGCTGATTTGATCTAAATAGTTCTCATACTTGTCCCTCTTGATCCATTCCTAGTCTGACTTCCACACTTTATTCTCTTTTTTTTGGCTTCACAGTTACTATTTTCTTACTGCAGTCTTTTCTTTCCATTTTTACCTTCACAACCCCCCCCTTTCCATGTGGTCCCAAAGTGATTTATAACATACAGATTTACAGATTTGTCCATAGCTTGTTTCCCTAGTCTCAAGAGGGTTCATTGTGGAGTTTAAGATATTCCTGCCCTTTCATTACAGCTCCCATTGCTGCTCTCTGAATTAAAGCTCCAGAAATAGTTAATTCCTGAAACTGGCATTAAATTTTCCACATGCTTTTCCATCTGCCTTTAGAAGCTTTGCCACTTTTTTTCCTGGAACATTTTTATTAATCTTCCTAGTCTCACCTCAACTCCCACTTCTTTGGAAACCTTTCTGATTTTTTCTGGCAGACTTATGGGTTCTTTTTCGGTGCTTCTACAATTATAAATAAACTGGGTAGATAAGGATTGTTGTATACAAACTGTTTACAATTTATATACTTGTTTCTTAGCTATTGTATTTATTTTCCTTTGTTACTTTTGTTGTAACAAAAGTGGATGGTTGTTAAAGTATCTTGTATAACCAGAAGACAACACATTTGTTGGCTAACTAATTTTTTTTTTCCCTATCGTTTTCCTTTTTCTTTTTTTTTCTTATTTTTTCCTTACATAGCTCATGTTTGTAGAGATGGTCCTCTCCCCCTCCCTCCTCCCCTTCCCTTGCCCTCCCCCCCCCACTCTGGTCACTCCAGTTCCTTTCTTGTTCAATTGTTGGTTAATGATTGGCCCTTTGGTCTCTTTGTGTTCTTTCTGAAGCACTGTCCTCCTGGGTGAAGTCCTGCCTTCCTGGTGGACTGCAGCCCAGGCTGATCAGTTCTCCATGAATACTCTTAGGGCAGGTGGCTCTTCTGAGCATGTTGGCAAATCTTTTGTTGGTCTGGTGTGGAGTGGCTCTCCCCATTTCTTACTGACATTTCTTTGTGGCTTTGTTACCCCATTGAGATGGGGGAGCTCTTTGCTCATATTGAAAGTATCTGGATGGGGAGTTTAGCCCCGGCACCAGAAATGTAGTTAGTGTTTCTTGGAGTTACATCTCTACTCTCATCCACAACTGTCTTGTGTTTCAGAGTTCCAACCATGGTCTTTGTGGGCAGGTGATGAGTGTGTTCAGGGCCTTTATTTCTGTCTCTTCCAGTGTATCTGAATCTGGGTTGTTGTTTTTCTCACTCAAGCTGAGGATGGGAATGAACCAGAGAAGTACCCCCCACTCCGAGCCCACACACTGGCAATTTTCCGACACCCACCTCCCCAACTTGTTGGGGGAAGGGCGGGTGGGCCAGGCCACATGGAGGAGCAGATAAGCTGTCCCCTCTGCTCAAGAGAGCACACCCTTCCTGAATAACTAAATTTTGGATTAAAATTAGAGTATTTTGTATGATTTTGCTTGCTTACTTAATGTCTTAAACTTATTTAGAATGAAGTTAAGTTTATTGTTGTAACGTGAACTATGTGTATCTTTTTAAATTTATTACATTCATTAAAGAAAAGTGAAATATAAAACTCCAATAGTGTTGTTTTTTTTCTTAAAGGTTCGGCTTAATGAAGCTGAAGAAAAATACAAGGACATTCAAGACAAGCTCGAAAAAATTAGTCAAGAGACAAATGCACGAGCACCAGAATGTCTGGCACTGAAAGCAGATGTGACTGCTAAGAAGAGAACGTTCAATGAAGCCGAGGTGAGAGATTATCGAACCTCGAATATTGAAAATTTATTGACAAATGTCAATACTGTTCATTTGCTTTAAAAACAGAGACTTTGTAATTAAGTAGACATTTGTTATGACTCTAAAAAATTAAGTAGCTTCCTGTGGCCATTTATGCACTTTATTTTCATGTGTATTTCTCCGTGAGCGAGCTTGAATGAGATACCATTTTTTTCATTTTACAAAAACATGTCTAATTTTTTGTTAGGTTATCTATAATCGTTCCCTCAATGAGTATAGAGCTTTGAAGAAAGATGATGAACAACTTTGCAAAAGAATCGAAGAACTGAAAAAAAGGTAACATGTTTACTTGACAGTTTTCACTCATGTCATTTCATAACTAAGTAATCTAGGTGAAATGAAATATTTCCTGTATGATTGACAAAGGAATTTTACATTGCTTCATGCTTTTTAGATACTATTCTCATTGAACTTTTTTCTGTTGTTTGCTGTTAGTACTGATCAATCTTTGGAACCTGAGCGATTGGAAAGGCAAAAAAAAATATCCTGGCTAAAAGAGCGAGTAAAAGCCTACCAGGATCAAGAAAGCTCAGTAAATCAGGAGATCGAGCAATTCCAGCAAGCCATTGAAAAGGACAAGGAAGAGCATACCAGAATTAAGTGAGTTTCAGCATTTTGAGAGTGTTTTTTTCAATTATGTGAAAGTCATGTAGTTTGCTTTCTATACTGAGAGAAAACAGTTTCTTGTTTCTTCTATATAGTAAGAGATCTATCTTTAAAAAATTCCTCTTTGATGACTTTTCTTGTATTTGTAGATTTGGACAGTTTCTGGGATTGTTACTCACTTCTTCTTTCTCCATGCTAAGTTTTGAGGAATTTTTGATCTTTTCAAGTAACATGGTTATTTTAAATAAATCTGCTTTTGGCTTTTGACTTAGCCGGTCACTTGTTGGTATGCAGGAATTAGGGGAAGGACTGGATTATTTTTGTAACTGTCGTATCTGTTCTGTTTTCCCCTTTCATTTTTTAGGCGAGAAGAATTAGATGTGAAACATACACTGGGCTATAACCAGAGGCAGCTGAAGGAACTGAAAGACAGCAAAAGTGATCGACTAAAAAGATTTGGCCCTAATGTTCCTGCTCTTCTTGAAGCAATAGATAGTGCTTACAGACGTGGGCGTTTTACCTATAAGCCTGTGGGCCCTTTAGGTATTTATCACCATATAGTCACTGCATAATCAACTTTGAAAATGAATTTTCATTTTCAGGAAGAGGCCTGCTGACTCTAGTTTGAAAATTATTATCATGGGCAATGTAATTATGTGTAGACTTTAATTTGTATGTAATTTAACCAAAAATTATAAAAACACTTTAAGTTTTATAATGTTCTTTTTCTACTTGAAACCTCTAGTCAGGTTTCAATTTTTCAGGTTTCAAAGTCAATTCTGGAAAAGGAAGAGTAATTAAAAAGTTGAATAATCTGATTCTGATTTTTTTTCCTGAATAAGTGAAGGAACTAATTTAATGAATCAATTAATAGGTGACCTGCTAACCTCAAGATATAATAAAAATTCACTACCTGGTTTTGTTACCTTTATAAAGGATTTCCTTTCTTTCTTTTTTTTTTTTTTTTTCCTTTGTTTTTATTTCATCTTGTCAAGGATGTTTCTAAGTTCTCTTTCAACTGTAAAATCTGAGGTTAACTATCCTATATGTACGAGAATTTAAAAAGACCAATTCTTTCTCTCCCTCTCCCCCTTCCAGTTGACTTCTTCTTGGAAGCTGTCTCTGACTTTGTACATTATTAAGTGAAGATGACATTATAAATGTAGATCTGTATTGTTGTGATCAATGCAATACTGAGTATTCTAGTAATGTCTCTTCATTTTAATGATACATATCTCTATACCAGGATCCATTTCAATGAATGAAGCAATTTTTCCCTTTAAATTTAAAAATCTCAATATTAATTGATTTTATAGAAGTTAATAATCTCTTAAGTCCTTTGGCATGAATTTCCAAGCACCATTCAGAGACTAGAGTAATATAAATTTAAAAAGACAACTGTTAATTTATATTACAGTGAGATCATATTTTCTTAGGATTTAAGAATTTGGTGAACTTCATCAGTGTCTCCAGTGAATATATATTGAGATCTCTTATTTGATTATTAAGCTGTTTGTATGAAAATATTTAGAAGTCACTAATGACCTCTTAAAAGGAGATTGTTACATTAATAGTTCAAGGTGAGTAAGAATTACGGACCTTTTCATTTTAAGTTTTCTCTTTTAGGAGCTTGCATTCACCTTCGGGACCCTGAGCTTGCTCTGGCTATTGAGTCTTGCTTAAAAGGACTGCTGCAAGCCTACTGGTGCCATAATCATGCTGACGAAAGGGTGCTTCAGGAACTGATGAAAAGGTTTTACTCACCAGGCACCTCAAGGCCACAGATAATAGTTTCTGAGTTTCGGAGTGAGATATATGATGTAAAAAACAGGTAAGGCCACAGTAACTCAGTACTGTTTCTGGGTTTGCTCAGTTGTGTGCAGTGTCAGGAAGAGTTAAGGCAGGTTTATACTAACCTTGTCTGCACAGTTTCATCAGGATACTTTAATTTCAGTTTAGGTATCTCAGATGCATAGCTAAAAGACACTCTCGCTCTTTCAGTCCTACAGAAGGTTTGTTCTGGGGAGTCCTTACAAGGAGATAGATGCAATGTGACATAGAAATTATGCTTATAAGGGAAATGATGCTGACTTTGCCACATTAAGAGATGACCCTAGTCTCTTGCTTGCAGTAGCACATGCCTGTGCTCCTTCTTAGCATACAAACCTGTGCATCCAGTGGACTGGCTAACTGGGGTCAGTACTCACTGGACTTTCTTACCTGACATTTATAGAGCACCCTCCTTAGTTTTGTTTTTACTTCCTGTAGAACTCTCATAAGGTTACAACCCCATTTACTTCTTTTGTAGGAAAACTCCTCACTGTAGTTGTCTGTTTTTAATTTCTCTCTTCCTCTTCTTTTTGCCTCAAGCTTTAATAACTTCACTAAATAGCAAAATAGCTCTTGTCAATTCACCAGTGAACGTCACTTTGCTTGAATTGGTAGTCGTTCATGCTGGTTGACTTGACTGCCAGCCCATTGGACACATTTCACTCTTCCTGAAGTATTTGCTTAATATTCATGAGAATGTTTATGATTTGCATAGAACAGTACCTCATACATGCTATTTTGTGAGTGTTTACTAGGAAATAAACTGATTGTAGATCAATTTATTTAATGTTTTCAGCTATTTTGCATTACCTTAGTATTATCTATGAACTATTCACTCATTAAGAAATAGTGCAATAAAAATCTGTATGTTTATCCTTATTTATTTTTCTCTTTCAGAGCTGCTTCTCACCCAGAGTTTCCAACGGTTCTCACAGCTTTAGATATAGATAATGCGGTTGTGGCAAATAGCCTCATTGACATGAGAGGCATAGAAACAGTGCTACTAATCAAAGTAAGGACTCAGTTCACTGGTCTTTGTAATTTTTAAATTTTGAAAACTGAAGGCTATCTTCATGTACTTTATCATAGAGTTTCTGATGTTTCATTTTTGTACTTTTACTTCATAGGAGAATATGTAGATTAATATAGAACTGCTTGGTTGTATATGTTTCCTTTATGACTTGCTTCTCATCTTAATAAGATAATTTCATAAGTGTGTGTATAGTATTCTAGTGCATGATGGTTTGAATATTTCTGTTGTTTAATTTGCTACCAAATTCACTTTATTTACCATTACAGATATGTATTATTATTTAATTATTAAACATTTAATATTTTCTTCATTCTTTTTCTTAAAACTTTGAGTCTGTAGACTACGTCAATACTTTTTATTTCATGTATTTCTGCGTACTTGTTATAGACAATCATATTGTATTTTATCTGTTGGCCTAAATTTTCTGAGGACAAAAAAATTCAAACAGATCTGTAAACGAGACCTAGTACAGTGTTTTTTCTCATTAATGGAAACGGAAACATTTCAGTGGTGTCAGCAATCCAAGTGAGTTTGTGTGTGCGGTGTGTGTGTAGAACATTTATATTGTATTTGTGGGGTTGGCTCACATCTTTAGAAGAGTATTTGAAAGAAAGTCATGGAGTCTTCTGGGTAAAGTCTCCCTAAGGAAGTTGACTAGACCTCAGTTAAGCATCAGTCCCCCCTTTTACTTCCTCTTTGGCTTAACTATTTCTAGATTTTCCATGTATGATACACTATTCTTTTACGAGGATTTCTTTACACTTCCAGGATGTGAAAGTCGTTTAGAAAAAATAAGATTTGTATAAATTTGTAGGAAGTAAATATTGTCATGTGAAAAAAAGTATTTTAAATGATAGATGGCACTGTTACAATTTAAAAGTAAATTTTAACAGTTTGTCATAAAGGAAACTAAAGATCATAGTTTTATTTCTTTGAATCTTGAAAGTTGTTTTGAAACTTGTTAAACTATCATGAAATTATTTCATATGAATGTTTAAATAAAAATACTTTAATCATAAAGTAACAATATAGGTGGTACCTTGAAATTGTGGCATCAGAAATGCTTTGGCTTAACTTAAAAACTATATTTTTCCATCTGTTCTTCTAGAGTAATTCTGTAGCTCGTGCAGTAATGCAGTCCCAAAGGCCACCCAGAAATTGTAGAGAAGCTTTTACTGCTGATGGTGATCAGGTATTTGCAGGACGTTATTATTCTTCTGAAAATACAAGACCTAAATTCCTAAGCAGAGATGTGGATTCTGAAATAAGGTTGGTATCCAGTGTGACCTTATTCTGTGTTGCCACTTTTCTTTGGAGATTAATTCTTTTTACACTCCTATATATTAATTCTTGTTTCTGTGAAGAATTGTGAGTAAGCTGAGTGTAGAATTTTGAGTTAGCTGTTATTTTCCATCACTTTGACAACCACATTCTGGACTGAGAATACATGGTGTTCTTTGTCAGCATGGACTGATTGATTTGCCTTTTGTTTACTACCTGTCTACAAAGATAAGTAATACAGTGCTTAAGCAAGAATGTAAACCAGGAACATCACTATATTCGTTTAGACTTGCTCATTTTGCTCAGCAAGGATACAAGGGTGCTGTTTATATTCTCTTTTGTGTTATATCTCTCACTGGCACTGTGAGTTGCACTCAGCTAGAAAGATGTGTCAGCACAGTTAGAATATGAGCCTACGAAAATAATCTGCTGGAGGAGACAGAGTAAAGTGCAGAAAACTACTAAGTGCACTAAAGAAATCCAATAACAAGCAAGAGTTTTTGGTACCAAAAAACATACTTTCCTAGCCAAATTAATTAAGTTGATGAATTGATGGGTTGAATTAGTGACTTAGAAGCTCCTAACAAAAACTTTGGACTTAGGTGAAAGAAATATGTGAGAAAATTGAAATGACATATAAAAGAAATGAAAATTTTGTTGAAATCTCATTTTCAAGTAGTATTGGTTATTTTTGTGATTGTGGGAAGAACAGAACAAGAAATAGACATGAGGGATATTGAAAGTTTGATCAAACTTACTTAGCAACAGAATAAAGTCAAGAACAGAACAAGAAATAGACATGAGGGATATTGAAAGTTTGATCAAACTTACTTAGCAACAGAATAAAGTCAAGTAACCAAGCAAAACAGTGCTATACACACTAAGTTGTGTCCTAATCTGACAGAGTAGGGAGCGATTTTTAAATTTTTGCATGCACTGTGTAAAGTAACCTGTGTAATTTTGTGCATTGCGCCATGACATTGAAGTTAGACCTTCCTAATTCTTAACTGGGAAAGACTAAATTTTATGATAGTCAAGTAAACAGAGTGCAAATATATAAACATTATGGTGAAAGTGTCCCTATGTATTTCACATTTTTTCTTTTAACAAAAATGCCTTAAGTATTTTTTTTATTCCAAATCTTTGTATTTCAAGTCTTTAAAAAAAGTATAGCATTCTGGGAAAAGAAGGTAAGTATGTCTCACCAGCAAATCACGACCCCTGATTCTAGTGTATTATTTTTAGGGCTTCAGAATTTGCAGTTGATTATTAAACTTCCTTTTAGGCTGATAGTGTTTATATTAATAAGCAGTGGACAAAACTTTGTTTGAACAGCCAGGTATATATTGGGCTTTAAAGAATTGCTAAACTTCACCGATTGAAAATATGCCCCATTCTAATGCTATTTTGACTTGTGACATGTGTTTTAACCTGTGTGAATATGATTGTTGTCTGATACTTGGAAGTTAAAAAACTCATTAGTGTTTTTTAATACAAAAAATATAATTGGGAAACAAAAGCAACACAGAATTCCATTTGCCCATGGTCCCTAATGACACTGTTAAAATAATATTAGGTGCACAAAGTAGTAGATACATGTAATGAGAACATTTTAGCAGCACAGAATAGTGTACAATGAAGAATGAAATTCAGTGCCCTTCTTTTAAAAGTAAAGTAGTAGTATTTAGCAGTTTATTATATTTCCAGAACACTTCACTTACTTGTATCATGTATGTATGATTTTTAAAATTTAGATATAATTCACATGCCATAAAAGTCACTGTTTTAAAGTGTACTACTTAAGAGATTTTTTTTATATTCACAAAGTTTTGCAGCCATCACCATTAACCACTTCCATAACATTTTTATCACAACAGAAGTAAAGCCTGTTCACCCTGCCCCCTGGCAACCACTGATCTTTTGGATTTGTCTTTATAGATAAGTCTCTTTTGGATGTTTCATGTAAATGGAGTCATATAATATGCAGCCTTTTGTGTTTGGATTCTTCCACTTAGTGTATTGTAATGCTTTCAAGGTTCATCCACGTTGTGCTCTATATAAGTATCCATCTGACTTCTTTCCTTTTTTTTCCCTCTCAGTATCGTTCCTTGGATCTCTTTCCACTAACAACATATTTAGACCTAACCTGTCCATGTAGCCGTGCCATAACTTGCTTCTCCAACTCCCTGAAGATTGAAAAAGGGTTGACTGTCGTTTTCTCCTATTGTAATAGTGTTGCAGCAAAACGAGTACTCTTAGATTAGCTCATAGGAAGTGTGTGTTTAACCCACACACACAGCCCACACACTCTTAGCTTGGTTTTAATAAATATTCCATTAGGTAGAGCTAGTGTTCTTTTCCAAGTAAAAATTAATTAAATTAAGAAGATACATAACATCAAATGTATAACAGAATTTATCCTACCAGCAAAAACAAGGTTGAGAATTTAATAACTTTGGTAATGTACATCATGTTGATTGCATAAATTTATCCTAAATAGAAAATCATACGAGACTATTGTGCTTATTCTTGTTTTAGTTTGGCTGTAGGTTTCAAAGTTTGTTTCATAAATATATTTTAAGCAAAAGTACCATTAATGAAAGAATAGTTTCCATTTAAGAAAATGGACATTTCTTATTAAGTCCTAAATTTTATCATTTAGGTAACATTTATTGAGTTGTTATTTTAAGAATCCTAGCAAGTTAGCACAGTTAAAATATTTCATCAAATTTAATATTCTTATTATTTTATTTACAAAAAAAAAGGGAAGAAATGGTGCTAGTTGATCCATGGACAGGAAGATGATCTCAGGGACAGAGAAGAGATCCATATCTCTGCAAAATATGTATCTTAGTGCAGTATAGCACACTCTTGTCAAAAGAAAAGGTTTTCACTGCACAGGTGGATCTCTTGTACCTAGCACACAAATGTTTAGGCCAGTGAGGCAGGAAAAAATCACTTCTGAGACAGTTACCTCTGCTGCCATGTGACTCTTGACTGTCTTGGCATCTGCTTCCGTGATGTTCTACCTCCTTGTCTTCCTCTTTTTCGTTCTCACTGCCCACCCATGCATAGCATTTGCTTGCTGACAGTAAATGTTGGACTCTCCATTGTCATCACCCCATGATTGTATGTATTTCTTCCCATCATCTCTGATTGGTCCAGTTGAGGATACAAGTCTTTTGCCACTTCTTTCAGACTCACTTTAAATAAACTTTCTGTAGTGCTGCAGACATTTAATATCGTGTCCTGTTGTGTTATGATTTATTTCCCTTTTTTCTTTTTCTTTTTTTTTTTTTTTATTGATTTCTTGGTAACAATTGTTTCTACCTCTGTTTGTTACTATGGACACATGAAATGTGACTCCATTTAGAAGATGATTTTTGAGATTTCTCTTTTTTTCCGTTATTAATGACCTAGTAGAAATACAGAACTAATTTACCTGAATAGGGTTTTGCCCTATAAATAAACCTTTGTCTGGAAAGATCTAAAATATTTGTAATATAAAATAGACTCATTATTTTTTAACCCTCTCTTTATCAAGTGACTTGGAGAATGAGGTTGAAAATAAGAAGGCCCAGATAGTAAATCTTCAACAACATTTGTCTGCCCTTGAAAAGGATATTAAACGCAATGAAGAACTTCTTAGGAGATGCCAACTACATTATAAAGAGTTAAAGGTAACAGAAACATCACTTTGTTTTTCTCAACTTATCAGTCACTTCCAGGTTGATTTTACAATCCTATCACTCATTGAGTTAAAATTCTCAAATTTTTTTAATTCAAGCTCTTCCTCTGCAATCATAAAAGTGCCTTTATTTTATGTGGATTTTATTAAAATTAAAACCTAGTATATTAAAATAATAAACTCATATTAACATGTTTATGAATAATGATTGTTTTTCAAAGCCAGAAAGATTTATCTGTAAGATTGACATTTCCTTGTTTTTGTGTTTTTAGAAATAGTATCTAATAACTTTCATTTATGTGGGTTACATTGATCTATATTTATACAATTGAAATTTTTTAACTCAAGATACTCATTAAAAATGATAAACTCATGTTAACATAAGTAACATTTTTATGAAAAATAATCATTTTTGAAAACCAAAATTATTTAGTGAGAAGCTTTTGTTATAAATACCTACTCACTCTCATTTCTGTGGCTTTTGTCTCTCAGTATTTACATTAAAAATTAAAATAAGCAGTTCTCCTGCCCACCAGTTGTTCAGCAGGTGCCTCTTTTTCTGTATCCTTGTCCTAAGAAACGTGTCATTTTAAATGTCAAAAAACCAAAGTTTTAGAATATTGTAAAACAATAAAGTCATATATGTTAGCATGAATAACATTTTAATGAAAAATTATATTTTTCAAAAACCAGAAGTCATTAGTAAGAAGATTGAAGTCTTTCCATTTTTGTAAATGTCTGTTAAAAAGCTTTAGTTCTTGTCATGTAAGCTTCTACAGTCAGTCTGTTGTACTACTACACATTTTATTAAGGTATTTTATTTTACTGCTTTATTTTACACACCCCTCAGGAGTCTTAACTTTCTATATGCATATGAGAAAATGATGGCAGATATGGTGAATAATGTCTTAGTGTTGTTACAGAAGTAGTTTTGGCATCATGAACCCCTCAAGAGACACTGGAGATACTCAAAGAGTAATCTCATTGTACTTTGAGAACCCCAGTACTAGCGTAATCGTTCCATGACTTGAGATGGGTGTTTCAGAAACATGTTTCTCTGTCGATTCAACATTGTCCTCACTTAATATGCTAATAGGGAGTTTTTCTGTCTGTTTTGAAAGGCTGTGGATTAGTGGGAAGAGAAAATGGAACGGACTTTTGCATAATTTCCTTTGATTCACTTAATACTCATGTGTCTCATTCAGTAACTTTTCATTTGTTTCACTGTTATAAAATCCAAGTATATTTTTTTCAGATGAAAATAAGAAAAAGTATTTCCGAAATTCGGGAACTTGAGAACATAGAAGAACACCAGTCTGTGGATATTGCAACCTTGGTAAGATTCTTTTCCTGAATCTAAATGTCATGTTACAGGATAAAACTCTCATTTAGCCTAGTGGCACTGGCTCCCAACTTTATTATTATTATTTTTTTTAATTTTTTTCATTTTGGCTACTTTTTATGACACTTTGCTATCTTCATATACCACCTTTAACTTCAATGATCTCAGTGTTTTGTATATAGAGCTTGCATGAATGATAGTTGATTTTGCTTTTCTGTGAAAGAAAACTTTTTCAAATCTTAGTTGTACTTCTAAATGAACTACTTAGCATATTTCTCAGAGAATATCAGCATTAATGGATATCTTTTAGTGAGTTGTAATTGATCTCTCTTCGTTGTTTCTTTCTTCCCCAAGTTAATTTAACATAATTGTTAGTTTTTTAAAAACTGTTCTTTTATGTATTATTTTATGTATTTCCCCCACCCCAGACAACTAAAACAATGTTTGTGTCATTCAGTTTATTTAGTTTCTCTAAGTAGCAATAACAAGTGATAGATTCAAAAGTCTTTTTAGTCTGAATATATATTTATTAGGTATGTTCTCTGTGACAAGCATCATATTAAATATTCATATATAATAGTGAGTAAGACAGATAAAGTCCCTGCACCAGGTTGGCTTTACTCTAATGAGAATCTGTCTTCAATTTTTATTTGTCTTCTCTATTTTTTATTTTACTGCTTTAATTCTTATATCACATTAAACTATGTATGCCATAGACTATGTATTACTCAGCGTTTGGCATAGTCTCTAGAACAGGATACATATTTATATACATTACATCTTGAAGGAAAAAGTGAAAGAATTGAAATGATGTCTTTGAATTATAACCTTTAAGCACAATATAGTTTAGTCTTCTCAATTTTACTCCTTATATTTGGCTTGCTTTCTTCCAATTAATTTGGCATTAAGAGTTTGAAAATATTTAAGTATGCTGTATAGTTATCTTTAATTTGGTTTGCTTATAGCCCTTAGTTTATATTTCTTAGAAACATTTGTACTTTTTTAAAATTTGATCTTATATTAATTAGCTCTATATGTTCTGTAAATTTTACTAGGAAGATGAAGCTCAAGAAAATAAAATCAAAATGAAAATGGTTGAGAGAAATATGGAACAACAAAAAGAAAATATGGAACATTTTAAAAGTTTGAAAGTTGAAGCAGAAAATAGATATGATGCGATTAAACTGAAAATTAATCAGCTTTCAGAGCAAGCAGATCCACTTAAGGTATGATAATCTTCAATACTACGATAGATATGTGTTTTGTTTTAATTTTATATCCATTGTGTACTCTCTGGGTATTGCCTTCACAGAATTTATAGTTGCATGTAAATCAGCCAGCTTTGTATCATTGGGTTCAATTAGAATTAAACACTCTGACCATGTCATTAGGAAAGTAAATTGCCAGATTTGTTAGATATAGTTTTTAAATTTTATTATGGGTTTCTTCCCCTCTTTTTTTTTTTTTTTTTTTTTTTAATCTGAGTAAAGACTCTGCATCTGTCCATTTGGTTTCTGAGCTTTCTTACTCTATTCCAGCTTTCTTCCAGTAACTCAGAGATTACTTAATAAGAAAGCTAGCTTGAATTAAAATACTATACACATTCCATTTTGCATAACTTAATTGACACTTGCTTTTTGAAAACAAATTTAGGGAAATATTGTATTTAATTTTGTAAGTTTCTACCCCTTTAAAAGCATAGTTATCAGTAGCTTATTCTCATTTTTATAAATGCTCAGTTATTTTTCAAAACTTCAATTTTTATTTATAAGTACACAATGGAGAGGGGGGGAGATCAGCTTGAGCAGCCACACAGGGAGGGGATTACAATGATGTGAAATATATATATATAAATAAATTATTTCTACAATAAAAAATAAATAAGACTGAGAATCAATGGTATATTTTAGGGGTATGTTGATATCATTCTATATCATCCCCCAGTTTTTAAATGAAAATTAACCCTACTGAATCAGAATTTATTTACTTTAACAATTTAATATAATTTACATGCATATGAACTTTGCATTATATCTTTATTGTCTATTAATTTTGAGTTTTAAGAGTTCTGTAATATATGCTGCATAAATGATATCTTCAAAGCTATATTAAATGTCATAAATTTTTAATTCATTGTTCAGTTATTCCTAATATATAGAATTATTACTGATTTTTGTATGGTCTTATATCCAGTGACCTTTCTAAGCTCATTAATATAAACACCTTGCTTTTGACATTTCATTTGAGTAATCTTGGACCTTTTTAAAAAAAGGTCAGGATTTGTGCTTTTCTTCCCCCCTTCCTCATTTTAATTGAATAAGCCCAGACTGCCAATACAGTGTTAAATAAAAGCACTGGGATTGACCAGCCTCACCTTCTACTTAATATTAAAAAGACTTTCTTAAAATTAATGGTTAGCTGTTGATTGTGTTTAAAGTCTTAGGTTCCTATTTCTTTTCCATTTCCTTTTGGGATTGGCCAAGTAATTTTCAGTCTTCATTTTTTTCTTAATCCCCTATAAGTTTTTAAGCTACATATCCTTTATTTTTCCAGCGATTGCTACACATTACAATATACTTTATCTTAAAGTTTACTGCTATTTTTAAAAAAGTAATCTTGGGATAATTTCTTGACAATAATATTTGTGCTCAAAATTATGAGGTTATACCTCCAAGAATGACTAAATAAGTCATTTTTAAACTCCTTCCCTTTCTTACCCCTGACACTTTTTTTTTTTCCCTATAATCAGGTCACCTTTCTAAAATCAGATTTCATCTGCCAGGTGACTATAAATATCCTAAATTTCCATTGTTGTAAATCTGTTTAGGCTAATGTGACTTCCAACACTTACCTCGTTAACCAAAATAAAGTTGAAAGCTCCATAACAGTTATAAGATATTCACCGTAGGGGTTTGAATGTGATAGTATGACTTTTTAACAAAGGGAAAAAGCCTCACTTCTGTTCAGACACATATGGACATGAACTCTTAACCAGTTTGCCTGTTCAGGTTCTATATTATGCCACCTTTTGTGAATTGTCAGTTAATTTCATACCTTTTTATTTTTTCAAAAAGTTTTTTGTTTTTGTTTTGTTTTTGAAAATGGAGCTACACCTGATGGGAGAAATCAAATACTGTTCAAAAGTTTAACAACAGTGTAAGAAAATTTTTAAAGGTTTCTTTATAGCTTATTTTGTTTTACTCAAATAGGATGAATTAAACCTTGCTGATTCTGAAGTGGATAACCAGAAACGAGGGAAGCGGCATTATGAAGAAAAACAAAAGGAACATTTGGACACTTTAAATAAAAAGAAACGAGAACTGGATATGAAAGAAAAAGAACTAGAGGTTAGCCATCATTTTCCCTTTCATGTTTTGTTTGCAACCTTAGTCATGATTATTAAAGTGTGCTTTCCTTAATGTCATGTTTCCAAACATAGACAAGTTGTCTGATGAATATATATTTCGTAGAGAATAGCAGCTGTTTTGGTGAATCAACAGAGAAGAGGCGTTGGGACTCTGAAAGTGTGGAGACTTAAATAGGCTGACACGAGGCGGACTTGAGGCAGGACTGCAGCAGTCCCTCGTCCTGCCTGAGTCATCTGGGAGGTGGTGCCCCTCTCAACCATGATAGCTTATTGAAGGCCTGGCTTGGCAAGCGGGTAACAGCCACTTTATGTCTAAACAAGCGCTCCTTCCTTACGTAGCTGGTGTGTTGGCTAGGCATAATTCATTTCCTATTTCTAGACATCCTTGTTAACAGCTGTGAAGCAGAAACCATATTTCTAAAAGAAAATAAGTTGACAGCAACATTAGTCCAAGTAGAAGAGCTAGATTCCAAGATCACTGTTGTAAGTTACAGGAAAATTATGTAAACTCTAACCTATTACCTTACTTGTTTAAGATTTATAAATGGAATGTTAGGGATATAAGTCCTATGTATAAAAGTGCTATTGGTTTTTTAACATTTACAAACATGAGGGTTTCTTATTATTTTAATACTATTTGGTGTCAGAGACCACGGTGAAGCACATAAAAAATACGGAGGACCTTACTCATTAGCACCCTGAATGCTAGGCATTAACTTCAACTTGAAACAACTTGAAATTTGTTTCACTGGGAAGTTTGGGAGATCTTTACATCAATAAAGTCATATACAGTAATGTTCTTTTCTCTTGAAGATTCATAATGCCCTTGGACACTTGTCAATATAAAGCTTACAGATATAACATTGGTGTTACGTGTAATTAGAATACATTTTAAAAACATGATTAACTTCAGACTTTTACTTTGTATAATGTGGCAAAAGTAGTACAATGGGTTTTTATAGCAAGAACAGTTTTAAAGATATCAAACATCTGTTATCTTAGGAGAAAATGTCGCAAGCAAGACAGATCTGCCCAGAGCGGATAGAAGTTAAAAAATCTGCATCAATTTTAGATAAAGAAATTAATAGATTAAGACAAAAGATACAGGCAGAACATGCTAGTCATGGAGATCGAGAGGAAATAATGAGGTAAGTGATTGCTGATTGTTTTATATCCATATTTATTAGCAAGACATAAAAATAAATGTTTCTGTATTAGTCTTAAATTTGGATAAAGGTGACTGGCAGGTAAGGAAAAACTAGTCTGTTAATAATTTGTTTCTTCAATTGCAGAGTTGATTGTGGAATACATTTTTATATCAGTGTCATTTTTATAACCTAGGTTATATAAACATGAAAATAACCAGCTTCACACCTAAAGAATTGCAAATCACAGCAGTTGTTTTTTTTTTATACATCAACATGAAGAAAACTTACACTTCATGTCACTGAGATTTTAATGAATTGTGTATCTTTATATTTCTAATAAAAATGGACATTCTAGTATAGTGTAGACCACAAGATCTATATTAGGAGTAACTGAAGTTGAATTGTAATTCTACTACCTGTTCATGTGACTTTGGCAATTACCTAATTTTTCTGAAACTTCATTTTCTCATCAATAAAATGGATATAATAAAAGTACTTTACCTTTTAGGGTTGTCAAGAAGCTTAAATGAGATAGTTCATAATAAATAATATATAGACTACCTGATATATTAGATGCTGTATATCCTACACTATGTTAATATTATTAAAAGACCTTTCTGAAAACATTAAATACCTTTGTCAAGACACCTTCAGAAAAATTCAATTATATCAAATAATGTTGTTGATATAGTTTAAAATGAAAAAGTAGTTGGTACTTAGGTTATGTATATTATAGCATTGTAACATTGTAAAGTTAGAAGCAGCATGTAAGTGTTGGATAGTTAAATTACAGTAAAAAATTTTAGCTGTTAAACTTTATGAAAAACTTCATATTAAAACTAGAAATGAGTAAATGATCACATCTATATTTTGGAAAACAATGCGAAAAAAGAAATAAATGAGAAATTTTACTTTAAAATATCTCATTTGCCCAGCTATTTTTCTAGTTCTAGTTATTTTCAATTTTTTATATTCTGAACTCATTAATTTTCTTATTTTATAAGAAAGTTTTAAAAGCAGTTTTTTTTACAGTTTTAAAAGCAGGTTAGTTATGGTTTAGAAAGTCCTTTTATCCTAATTGTTAATTTACTTAATGAAATTGGTAAATTCATTTTTCTGTGCAAAAACTTCATGTTTTCTTATCAAACAGTACATTTTCTTCCTGTCAGCTGCAAAATACAAATACGTAAATAAAAATATTGTGATAGTATATACATAAATAAATAATTTCAAAGCACCTTAATTTCAATTATGAGCAAAATTTTAATCCTGATGAATTTTTCTATCTGGAATTGATCATATCAAATAAATTGCCTGAGTTTAGGTGACATAAACATATATTGCATTATTATAAGCATGAAATACAACATTTCAATTTATGTTTACATTTTGCATGTTACATACATTCATATACATATATATTTTTAATTTTTGTCTGTACCATTTCAGAGTAGATCACAAACATGACTACCCCTGATTACTTCAACAGGTGTTTTCCAGTAACAAGAATGCCCTCTTCTATTCACTGCAGTAGAGTGGTAAAATGCAAGAAATCTTAACATCCTAATACTATCAGTTCTGAATGTTTCCCCTCCAGCTGGGATCGGTCAAGTATTTCATTTGCTTGCCCTGTTATTTTGCAGAACATGCTTAGTCTGGGGTTTCACGCATCTTTTCTCAGAATTCGATCATGGCACACGTTGTTGGCCATGCTTCTCCATGTGTGAGGGTGTCCCTCTGCCCCTTCATAGTGATGTTGGTTTTGACCACTCACTGGGAATGATGGTTGATTGCTACACTGTGGGTTCACTATTTTTTCCCTTGCAACTAATAAACATTTTGCAGGGAGATACTTTGTGATCATGATGGTGCCCTACTTTTAATCTTCTTTCCAGCACTAGATTTACCATCTGCCAGCGATTCTTGCCTAAACTACTCTTTACTATGCTGGTTGCAGAAATGGTGATTTTTTTTTTCTGACACACTCTTTGTCAGAAAAACCCTTCTCTTCCTCCCCACATAATCTACTTATTTACTTGATTGTTGTTATTATTTACTATACAGACTCCTATGCAGTGAACTACATCCTTATTTATTTTAGTGCCCCAGTTTTCCCCACTTAGGCCAAATGGAGCCTCTTCAGGCTGTTTCCTGTGTCCTTTAATTTTTTTAGCCATGCCTCACTGCCTTTTGGCACTACTAGATATTTCATGTTATCCTTGACTTCTCCTGACCAACTTTGGATTCAGTCACTTTTCCTAAGAACCCTTCTTCCTTTTAGTGGGGAACAGTAGTTAGGAAATGTCAAATGTTCAAAAAAAGCTGAAGTAAAACCAGTGAAGAAGCACTAAAGTAGTAATTAGTAAAACTTTACTGTACGAACATCAAAGGCTAGTTTGCAAAGCAAAAATTAAAACATGGAATGAGGTTCAGGTATATGGTGCCAAGCAGCTTATATAGTGAGGAAGACAGTGACTTTATTCTTCATAGCTTGGTTATAATAATAGAATTTTCTTAAATATAGGCTATTGGTCAGTGCGTACTTCATGTCAACTTTGGGAAAGAGTTTAGTTTTACTTGTGCCCTTTAGAGACCTCGACCAAGAGAGTCTTGAAAGTAAGCTAATTGAAGCTTTATGTGAATAGACTGTTTTTTTCCTACTCAGAGAATTCTCAAGGCTTTATATTTTAACAGTATCAAAATTTGGAATCTCACCATTACCAGAATATTTCCTCCAGAACTTTCTTTAGTGTGAAAATTATTGATTTGCAGTAGAGATGTTTTCATTTGTTCCTGTTTGAGTTGATTTTTAGATTTCTCCGATCCTTGTTGATTTAATTTCTTTTACAAGGAATATATACATTTGAAGTGTTTCCAAAAGTCAAAACTATATAGAAAGATATAGTCAGAGAAATGTCTTCCCTTTCTGATCCCTCACTTCTTCCTATCCATTCCTTGGAAATAACCAGTTATTTGCTGTTTTTGTTCCATTGCAAAAGTTTGCAGTTCCATATGTGTTTCCTTTTTCCCTTGTTTTCCTCTATTGAAAATTACTCTATCAGTTAGTTGTTGTTTTTTTTTAAATTATTTATTTATATATATTTCACATCGTTTCAGTCCCTGGGGGTCACCCACCACCTCCCCTTCCCACCCGCTCCAGCTGGTCCCCATTCTCCCCTTGTGCAGTTTCATTTGGTTGACCATATATTAGTGAAACCATTTGGTTTCTGTCCCTTTCTGTCTGGCTCATTTCTGCTAGAATGATTTCTTCTAGGTACATCTAGGTTTCCATAAATTCATCAAATTTGTCATTTTTAATTGCTGAGTAATATTCCATTGGTATTGGTACAAAAACAGACAGTCCGATCAATGGAACAGAATTGAGTGCCCTAAAATAAAACCACACATCTATAGTCAACTAATCTTCGATAAAGGGGTGAAAAAACTTACCTTGGAACACGGATAGCCTCTTCAGTTAGTTGTGATTTCCCTGATTTCTTTTGCTGGCAGCTTCATTGTACTTATTAAGTGGGTTGAGGGAAGGGAGGTATCAGTCAGCACACCACTTACTTCATTTTGTTTTTGCATTTGCGTCATTTCCAATATTTTAGTTATGTGTGATGTCGCAGAGAATTGCCTTATGTATGTATATTTTTGTGTTGTTGGAAATGTCTTCACAGTAAATTTCCACAAGTGACTTTAATAGATTGAAGCATAGTGCATAAGTGGTTTTGTTGTTACATAAGCTAAATTCCTCTTCTAAGTGATTTTTATCAAGTTTGCTTTTCACCAACAATTATATGAAAGAGAACGCTTTCCACTTTGCCAGCATAATATATTGTATATATTTAAGCTTTTTAATTATTGCCTGGCTGCCGACTGAAAAATGGTCTTTTAGTATAGTTTTAAGTTACATTCCATCATTATGAATGAACATGTCTTTTCATCTAAGAACCAATTTTGTATTCAGTGATTTATGTTTGTTTTTAACCACTTTTAAATATGATATTTAGTTTCTTTGGACTGCCCTTCCATTTTAAGTTTAAATATATATATGGCATATTAGCCATGTGAAACATTTTTCTTTTGCCATTCCTCTTTTTAATTTGTTTATACTATTTTCCTGTTTTGTTTTGGCAATGAAACAATTGCTTTTAATTAGTTCAATATTTCAGTTTTTTATTATGTATGGATTTTAGGTCATACTTCAGAAGCCTTTCTCTATACCTGGGTTAAAAGAGGCACTCACTACTTTTTTCCTAGTACATTCATCTGTCCATTTCTTTACTCTCACATTTTAGTTGGAGCTTATTCTTGTGTATGGTATCCTTAAGGGGTGAATTTCGTCTTTTTTTCCAAATGGCTTATGTACCCATTTGAAAAATTGTGTTTTCTCTTATTATTTCCTTAAGAATGGCTGTATGTATAATATATTTTGTGGTTTTGCATGTTCAAACTGTTTGTTTGCATTTGAAATAAAATCAAACTTTTCTTATATTTTAAATATTTTCTGTTGTTTGGTGTTACACCACTTTGAGGTCTTCAGTTATAGAAACTTATCCTTTGTCTTCTCTAATTACTTTGCCCATTTTATCTGCTTGCTCCCATTTTGTTTGGTTTTCTCATGATGATCTCTGTAAATGTTTGCTGTGGTATCTGTTTGCCACTAGTCACCATCTTTGTTTTCACACATATGTGTGTTTGTCTAATCCCAATGCCTTGGTTTCTTTAGAGTCTTACATCTCCTCTTCCCTTTGTCTGACTATACCCTTCTGTTGTTTTCCTGTCTTTTTTTGTTTGTTTTGTTTTTAGTTCTTTTATTTATCTGTTCTTTTGTATCTTCTTGGTAGCCTCTTTTCTCAATCTGTGACATTTAGTTTTCACTAAATTTTTGAGTTAATCTAATACATTTTGTCTGTAGGGGAGTTTTGCCGCTTTTCTCCACCTGTTTTTTTTCCATAAGTATCTCTGTATGTTATGTGTGTGCCTTTTATACTCATTTTCAAGTAGATTTTTCTGAACTGGACATTTGAAGGAGGTGAAGAAAGACAGGGTTGCTCTCATACTTTGTCAGGCTCTTACTCTGTCCTGCTCCAGCAAGGGGGTCTTGCCCCTCACTAATAGCACTTCTCCATAGCTGTGTCATCTCTACCTCTTATTCACACTGGGGTGTGGTGGAGGAACCCTAGTGCTCACCTTGTGTTCCTGCATCGTCTGTCACTGAGGGAAATACTTCTTTCAGTATAATCTCTTCATCTTAGAAGATGTTTATTTGCTAGCATTCTCTATGATCTGTACTTCCTGGACCTACCTGGGCTCTGTCCTCAGTAATTTAAAGGGCTTGTGCTATGTCTGGGGCCAGGCCTCTTAGTCAGGGCAGTGCACACTCATTCTGGTGCATGTTATCTCTGGAGAACTAAAAAGTCTGCTGCTGAAGGTTCCCCTCCGCTCTCCTTTCTCTTCCCTGTGAAGTATATTTGAAAATTTACTTGTATTTGTATCTTTCTGAATGGCACATATTTATTGAATATTTTGTTCATAAAATAGGCAGTATCAAGAAGCAAGAGAAACGTACCTTGATCTGGATAACAAAGTAAGGACTTTGAAAAGGTTTATTAAATTACTTGAAGAAATAATGACCCATAGATACAAGACATACCAACAGTTTAGAAGGTAAGTGCATTAAAAAGGATTACCACATATTATGCGTTTTTGTGTTTTCTTTGTTTTCACATTATTCCGTTATGTATAATAAAGCTAAGCTAACAGAACCTTACATAATCCAATTAGAGAAGGAACTGCCAGTTTGCTTTTTCCAAATTCTGACTTTGAATTCACCTGCATAGCTAGCGTATCAGAGAAGGGATGGTGGAGTTTGCATTATTATGGGCAGATTGTAAGGTATTATAGGTACAAAATGATTAAACAGATTGCCCTAACCCTTTTTTCATTAGAAAGTTGAGACAAACAGATGAATAGGCTGCTTATCCATTTAGCTTAATACTAGAGTTTAATTCCCTCAAGGACAAGATTTATGTCTTCCGATTTTATGATAACATGGATGTACTTAATAATAGAAATCATATTAGCAGAAACAAGTTAGAAAGAAAAAGGCAGAAGCCAAATTATTTCACTAATATATGGGACATAGGAAAATAAACAAAAAGCCATGAGGAAAAGTCAAAACAAGTTAACAACCAAATTGAAGTACACAACTGGGGGGCAGGGGTGGGGGTTGGAGAGTGTGGGAAAGGTTAGGGAAGGAAGGTAGTAGTGGCCGAAGCCCAGGGATTACAAAGATGTGAAATTTATATATAAATAAATTATTAAAAAAAAAAAAAGAAGATGTCTTCTGCATTAGGGTAAGTATATAGATTACTTGAATGATCATTAGGAAGTGACTAATAATGAGATGCATTGTATTAAGTATGAGAAAACATCTTAATTTATAGATGTTTATTTAATGTAGGAGCAAATAGGTGGTTAAAATGAATAAGTCCAAGTAAAATATAAAAACACAGTAAAAAAAAATAAATCACTAAAATTCCAACTTTTGAGTGGGCAATCAGTGTGAACATTTGGGCATATTTTTCTCTTGTCATTCAAATTGGTTTAAAGATCGTGCTGAAAATACAGTTTTTTATATATTTTTAATGGGCCCATTTTTTCTCACTTCAAGGTGTTTAACTTTACGATGCAAATTATATTTTGACAACTTATTATCTCAGCGTGCCTATTGTGGAAAAATGAATTTTGACCACAAGAATGAAACCCTGACCATATCAGTAAGTATCTTAACTCTTGGCATGGTAATTGTTGGAATTAGCTGCCACTTTTCTTTTGATATGACACATTAGTTGTTATGTGGAACATTACTAAACACTCATATCCTCTTATCTCAATATAGGAAGCTAAGATAGGATTTCTCAAAGAGTTTCACACTGTATAATTGTCTTTGTACTACTTATTTCTGAAGGTATTCCTAAAATCAAACCTCTTGTACATTGACAAAGTTACTGCATTCAACTTCATGGAGTTTCATGTTTGTAGATTCTTTCAGTCACATTCATTAAGGAGTATTGCATGTAACAAAAAATATTTAGTCAGGATGCTACCCAAGATATTTGTACAATAATAAACTACCGTCACACTACTTTTACTGTGCCTAAAATGAGCAATGGTGATAATGTTTGTGTTGGCGAGGGTGCAGACTTAGAACTCTATTTGGTAGAACTTACGCAGAGACCTCTCCGGCAGTGTCTGTGGAAACTATTCCACTCATAAAGATCTTTCAAAACGGGTAAAAATTCATAGAACAGTGGTTACTTTCTGAGGTTGACAGTGACTAGAAGGGCATCTGGTGAGATAGTAGGGCATGATCCAAGTGATGGTTACCTGGGTGTGGGTGTATGCGTGTACTTTAAAAATCTTTTGCGCTGAACGCTTCAGCTTTGTGTTCTTTATATAAATTCTACTCAATTGAAAATGAGAAAAGAGCAAATAGTGGGATGTTTGGATTGCTTACAGCTAGGGCTGACAGTACAGAACAGATGAAGTTAGATAGTCTGTCTTAATAACAAGAAAACTGAGGCTGAAGACCCTTGATAGTCAATAAGAGACTGATTTCAATCTCTTCAATTTATCTAGGACTTTATTAGATTTATACAAAATGTAGTTTTGAAGCAGGAGTTGCTTGTCATCCTTTATAAGATCCTTTTTATATGAGCTTTTTTTTTTCCTTTGGCTGGTTTGGTTTGGCTTTTTACTACCTATGTTAATGATGCTTTCTCATTTGGATTTTCATAGAAGATTCATACTTAGGGATGGTAAATATAAAATTTCAATGTACATTTAAATTCAGAATTTTTTATAAATCTTAGGAGATTAAATAATAAATGGATGTTTACTTGAGAACTTCATGGTTTTTCAGATAGTGAATTGGAAAATATATTAAGCTATATATCTACTAAACACATATAACAATACTTATGTTATAAAACTGTCACTGCTGTTTTTTCATCCTGTGGACATTAACATTTGGAATTCTATTGATATTAAATGGGATTCTGTCTAATGTTATTTTTACTATCTTTTCCAGGAAATTGTATAAATTCGTTATTAATTTCATTAATTGATTTTTCTAATAAAGAGGATGTTTAAAGGTTTTTTAAGAATTTTAATTCATTACTGCTGTTACTCTTAAGTAAACATTTTTAGATTGGTCTTGTGTCATTTGACATTACTCCCAAGGCCACTTAGCCACTAGATGTCACTCTAACTCAGGTAACAAAAAAAATTATCTTTGCACTTTTGAGTGCTTGGTGAAAGAAATAATGAAACCAGCCCCATTTGTAATAGCACAAAAACAATAAAATAGTTAAGAATAAATTTAATCAAAGAAATGAAAGATCTGTATAACCTAAGACATTTTGGTAAAAGAAGTTGAAGACAGATAAATAACCTATTTCATAGATCAGAAGAATTAACATTATTGAAGCCTAAAGCCATCTATACATTCACTGCACCTGGACTTCAATAGCATTGTTCACAGAAACAGAAAAGAAATCCTGAAATTCTTCTGAGACTGCTAAAAATCCCAAGTAGCCATAGCCATCTTGAAAAAGAACAAAGCTGGAGGCATCGTACTTTCTGGTTTCAAACTGTGTTAAAAGCAGTAGTAATCAAAATGGTATAGTGCTATCATGAAAATAGACACTTAGAGTGATGGAACAGAATTGACTCCCAATAAGCTCATGTATATATGGTCAACTAACGTTTGATGGAGCCAAGATTAAACAATGGGGAAAGGATAGTCTCTTCAGCCTCTCTAACACCAACAGCAGTCATCAACTTGAAATGGATTACAGAGTTAGAAGACTTGAAAACCATAAAACTCCTAGAAGAAAACACAGGGAACAAGCTCCGTGACATTTTCTTAGCAGTGATTTTCAGATTTGACACCAAAAGCATAAACAACTGGAGCAAAAATGAACAAAAGTAGAAGTGAAAGAAACTATCAGTAAGATGAATCAACCTACAGAACAGGAGAAAATATTTGTAGACCATATAGCTAATTCGTAGACCATATATTTAATACCTGAATTATATGAAAAATTCATGTAAATCAATAGCAAAAGAAAAAAATCCAATTTTTTAAGTGGTAATGGGATTTTTCTAAAGACAAAAATGGTATGTGAAAAAGTGTTCAGTATCACTATTTGTCAGGGAAATGCAGACCAGGACCACAGTGAGAGCTATTACCAGAAGGAGAAGAGAGCAGTGCTAGTGCAGGTGCCATGGCAACAGCCTACATGTTCACTGACAGCTGGACATTGGCAAACTGGGATAGAGATCTCTGGTGGAGTATTTGGCATTAAAAAAGAAGTCTCTTCATTTGTAATAGCATGGAGGAACCTTGAGAACATTATGATAAGTGAAATAAGCCAGGGAAAGACACATACTGTATACTCTCACTTGTGTGTTGAATCTTAAAAAACCACAAACTCTTCCAGGGATGGGAAAATGAGTAAAATGACTGAAGGTGGTTGTTGAATCTTAAAAAAACCACAAACTCTCCCAGGGATGGGAAAATGAGTAAAATGACTGAAGGTGGTATATAAAGTAACTTTTTCCCAATATTTCCTATTAGGAGTTCACAGTTTTAGGTCTTCTGCCCAAAGCTGTATTCCATTTTCAAGTTGACTTTTGTGAACTGTGTAAGTTAGGACACAGTTTCACTCTTTGCATGTGGTTATCTAGTTTTCTCAATGTCATTCTCCCATTGTCTATCCATGACTCCTTTGTCAAATATTAGTTGATTGTGTGTGTGCATGAGTTAATTTCCAGGCTCTCAATTTTTATCCTTTGGTCTTACGTAGTGATACATGGCAGTTTTACCGTGATAAGTTTGGGGTGATAGTGGGGTAGGAACAAGAAATTCTGGAGGACTAATTTAAATCATTTATTTTGATAATATTTGCCTAGCATTAGCGCTATTAATTACATCTTTGGGATTTTGGTGTGCTAAATCCAGTTACCATGTTTTCAACTTGATTCTCAGTGAATCAAAACTACCATTATGTAACTTACTGTAAAATATTTTAGCTGACAGGTGGCATTTCCACACCACTGATTTTTATTTTTTAAAGCTATAACCTCGTCTTTTGTAATGCTAGATAATCTTTTTTGTAGAGAATTGACTCAGACTTTTCTATGCTTTGTTTTTTGTTAACTCATTCAAGGTTCAGCCTGGAGAGGGAAACAAAGCTGCCTTCAATGACATGAGGGCCCTCTCGGGGGGTGAGCGTTCCTTCTCCACCGTCTGCTTCATTCTCTCTCTGTGGTCGATTGCCGAGTCTCCCTTCCGATGCTTGGATGAATTTGATGTCTACATGGTAGTGTCAGATTTTTAATTTTCTAATTTTGTTGTTGAAAATGTATTTTGAAAGGATGTGAGTTTCACTGTGGTTTGCCGGTATTTGAGAAGATTCTGCCCTCACCCTTCACTTAAGTCTGTGATGAATGTAGGGAAGAACTGAAGTTCTTCCCCTACCACACTGCTTGCAGATCCACTGCCCTGGATTTCACCTCTGCTCTCCTGTCATGGCTCCTCTTACTCTCCGACAGGGACTCCTCCAGCCTCTTGCCTGCCTTATTTCCATCTTCTGTGTCACACAAAATTGTCATCAGGTCACCACCACCTTGCACTGACTGAAAACCCTTTGTTTGCTCTCTTCATCCCGTCACATGCTTTTCTAAAGAATAGTGTATGTAAAGCCATAAAACCAAGATTGAATCCTGCCTCTGCCACCAGCTGCAGTTGACTTTGGGTGGTTTACTCATCCTTGTTAGTTTCTTCAGCTATGCAGTAAGATCTTTAGTCTTTCCCGCCTCTGAAGTTACAGAAAAATCCAGTAAGGTCTTGTAGTTAGTAATTTTTTACAAATTAGCTGTTATTCTCTTCATGTCTCATTTTTTGTGAAATTCACTGTAACGTGGGTGAAGACTATTCTACTTAAAGAAAACTTAGCAGAGATCGTAAACTTTCAATCTTACTTTAATTCTTGAAGTATTTGACACACAGGCCATCTTTGAAAATGTGTCTTCTTGCCAGTGTCCATACACTATTTCCTGCTTCTGCTCTGTTCTATTCTGCTCTCTTTCTGACAAGTTGCTTCCCCTAATTCCATCGTTATTAAATGTTCAGGGTCTTTCTTAATTTTTTCTCGTTCATTTTCCTGGCTACTTATATACCCTAATCCCCCTCCCCTTCCACTACCTCTGGCACAAATACATAATCCCCAAAGCTACCACCTACCCTACGTTTGCGTATCAACATATCTAAGCATCTCAACCTGACATCTCTTGCCCGTTAGACCTATATACCCAACCAGCTACCTATTTGGCATCATCTAGTAGGTGACCCACACCTCAGAGCAGTGTGCCTGAGACTGAATCTAGTCTTTTCAACACCTTTCTTTCCCAGAATTCCCTGCTTTGATTAATGGCAGACTCATTACTAATCCACTCACCTAACTCTGAAAACTTTTACCTGTGATTCTTCTTACTGGCACATCAGATTACTTTGAAGATACACCTCATGGAAAGATTTATATTGAACAATAGAGGCTGGCTCTGGGTCCCCTGTCTGCCTACAGAGCATCTGTTCTAAACCACTGTGCCCAATTCCAACACATAGATTTAAATAGACCATTAAAAACATGTGCATTCATTTGTCCATTTTCATTGTTTGGGGTTGATATTTTAATTGTTTTTCTTTTCCACTTATTTAACTCAAAATATAGGTACATAGCTCAGTTTATTTTAGTTCTGTTCATTTTACATAAGCACATAGTTTTAATGCTATTTATTTTATATTAAAGACTTAAGTCAAAGGATTCATCCATAAACCAAAATCAGATCATACAATTGTAGGTGGTGAAGGAGGCATTTTTTTGAACCATCGTAATCACTGAGAGATCATTTTGAGAGATTTGATAAGTTTGAAACTTGTCATTTCTGGTACTGTTTGCCTTGGTCTTTATCTGTTACTATACAAATGAGGTTCATTCTGTGACCGTTATGTCCTTTGAATATATTCTGGTTGTTTTAACTGCTAAATGTACTTGAGGAAGACGGTTATACATAAAAATATGACTATAGAAGTGACCAGGAGGTTATTATGTATTCAGCTATTTCCCCTAAATATTTTCAGATTCCCTCCTCCCACCCTCCCTTCCTCTCATTTGTTACCATAGATAAGAATTGACCTGCATAAAAACCTAAGGGTTTGTGTCAGCCAGCAAATGTTGCTTTTACAGGAACATGGGTGATACAGCGGTGATCCTCACCTCTGCCTTTGTTCCTTAGGACATGGTTAACCGGAGAATAGCAATGGACATGATACTCAAGATGGCAGATTCCCAGCGCTTTAGACAATTTATCTTGCTTACCCCTCAGAGCATGAGGTAACTTTTAAAAACTCTTTTATGGATAATACACACACACAGTATATAAATGGGGGAAAGAAATATTTCATAATATTTTTGTTTGTTTTGTTTTTGAGACTAGGTCTCATTATTTTTGTGAAACCCCAGGTTCATGTTGTCTGGGGTACCACAGACTCAAGCAATCCCCTGCCTCAGCTTCCCAGGTAGCTGGGATTACAGGTGCACGCCACCACGCCCAGCTAATATTTTGGAACTAGATCTTGCTACGTTTCCCCCAGCGGGACTCAAACCATGATCCCCAGTTCCCAACGCAGCTTCCTAGGCTGCTACTTACAGGCATGTGCCACCATGCCCAGCCATATTTCATAATCTTTTTTTTTTTTTTAGTGCAAAGGAATGAAAACTCCTTTGCTAGTTAAAAGATTTTTAGATGATTTCCGTTTTTGTTCTTTAACATTCTGTTCTCACTTTCAGAACACAAGCAACTTACGTTGAATGTGATTATTGACTTTTTATTCTATTGTGAATCTTATCTTTCCTGATCTCATAACCAATTAATATAAAATAATTCTAGTAATTCTATTTAGCCTGCAAGAAGCAATTCATGATTTCCCCCATCTTGGCTCTTTTTGTGGTGAGGTGTCCTGAGCGTGGAGCTGTCGGGCCCCACTCCCCTGCTGCTGAAACATGTAGCTCGCGTCACTGGGAGTGCTCAGCCTGTGAGGTGGCTGCTTGGACACAGGGAGATTTAAATTTGTGATGAGGAATATTGAGGGAATTTCTTACCGGCTGATAAGGACAATAGCTGTGAGAAATAGTTCATATACAAATCATCTTTAGTTTCCTTCCAAACTGAAAGTCCATAGCATTTAATAAGAAGTTAACCTTTAAGAATGAAAGCAGAATATTTCTTTACCATAAATGATATTTCTCCTCCAACTCCAGATCCCCATATGTCCCTATAGTAGATGACAGCCTCTATAAATTTTCTTGAGGAAGCATTGGAATTCTTTTTAATGTGAAACGCTTTTTCTTGGAAATCTGAGTAATTAATGTTGCTTCCTCTAGCTCACTTCCATCAAGTAAGCTGATTCGAATTCTTCGAATGTCTGACCCTGAAAGGGGACAAACCACATTGCCTTTCCGGCCTGTGACCCAGGAGGAGGAAGACAACCGGAGCTGATATGCCGTGTCCTCGTGCTGAAAGATTTGTAAAGGGAAAAAAATTCAGGACTATTTCTGGAAATAAAATGAAACTGAAGATATTCTAAAATAAAAGAAACTCCTTTATATATCTTGCCCCCGTATAATATGTAAATAAGCCTAGAAAACCAACTACAACCAGCAATTTAAAATGACTATTACTTTACTTTGAGAAAATCAGTTTCATAGTACTGGTTTTAAATCTTTTTAAGTTTGTTTGTTTCTTTTTAACCATCTACTTTTATAGATTCTTTTTCAGAAGTAAAATTTTGTACATATGCACATGTACATATTGTTTAGTTTGAATTCATTTCTATAGTGTTTTGTAAGAATTAAAATAAAAATCTGAGCACCTGATTCTATTCAGTTTTGTTTTCCAGCGCTGTGTTCTCCTCATGGGATGGGGCACAGTGGACATCTAGCCAGCGCTGTTGATGCTGAGGCCTGCCAGGCTTGACAGTGCTGTGAACACAGGTGGTTTCTAACCCCAGAGACACAACTGTGACTTGGATTGTACCTTTAATGACAGTATTTCATCAAATATGAGATGCTGTCTCTTTTAAGACTCTTCATAGAGCACTTCAGCACTGCCAGCTCTGATGCCACACCTTTCTTCTGGTTAGCCATTATCCACCAACTATCTCAAGCTTGTCAGACCTAGATTATGACCCTAGGCTGTGCCCTGCCCAGCACAGGACAAGCTAGGTCTAAACTTCCTCTGGTTGCAGGCCTGGGTTCTCAAACTCAGCTCAGTGGAGAGAGTACAGCCAGGGGACTACAGGCCAGGCGGAGGAGTCAGGCTGAGGAAATAAGGACAGGATGACTCTCCCTGGAGCAGGAGAGAAGTAGGAGCCAAAGGCCAACATCATTTAGGAGGCACAACCTGGTTTTAGAGGCATTAAAACATATGCTGCTCAGAATGGTAAAACGCAGTATATATTAAGAAATGCTATTTATGGACTTTCTTAAAAGCATGAATAGGACTCCTGCCTGTGTTCTCCACACTTGGTACTAACTTTATAGAAGACATAATGGATATTCAACAAGAAGCATCCCCTATATTGTTAGCAATAAATAGTAAGAACATTTGAAAATAAGTATCTTTAAAAAGGTGTTTTTAAAGCAAGGTCACTTTTGAGAAAAGCTGGGTTTTGGTGGGGAGAGTGTTAAGATCCATTGGCAAAGTCCCAAAACATAGTTTTCCACTAAAAATTCTAGAAAGTTGAAATACACTGAATTTTTTCAAACCTTCCTCACCACACAAAGTCTGATTTTTTAAAGTTATAACTCATTTGCTTCAAAACTATTTTAACGTGCTTTTTTCAGATTTAAAAAATAGAGATATACCAAATGCATACATTTATATTAGCTGGACTTCAGTGTCATGAGTTTCTGCGATAGTTTTTGAATGTCATGGTTCTTACTACAGATGAGAAAAATTATTCCTCAGGTATCCAAGCGTCACTGTTGCGTCAAAGATCATTGCTTTGGCCTCACAAAGTATGGTTTCAAGTCTCAAATGAAAATAATATTCAACTAACATTCTAATTAATAGTCATGTTAATTAGAATGAAATCATTAAAAGTTGTTCCTTTAAAATATACGACTGCGAAATAAAACTTTAAGCTACATGTATGAAGGTTTTGCTTTTGTGCGTTGGAGAAGGTGGTGGAAAGAGGGCACCTCATCAGGCAGTGAATTGCTCACAGTTGCTAACATGGCTGGGATGGATCTGAGCCATGCAGGCCAGGATACTTGGAGAAAATCTTCCTTGGAACCTGGACGTTTCAGCTAGACCTGTACCCCTTAACCGCACCCCTTGTTTTGTGATTCTGAAAATAACAAATGGGTTGAGTTTTTAGTAAACCAAGATGTAAATCATTCAGTCAAACTGATGATAACATGGGAGACTCAGGCCTCAACTTTGTGAGCATCCTCCAAGTTTCTGCTCCTGACCCATAGTGCTTTTTCTGCCTGTTTTCAAATGGCTGGGCTCTGCATATGTGGAGACATGCTTCAACTCTTTAAGAAATTACTGTTTGGTGCTCAAGAACTACCAGAAATGCTGCTACAATTATAAAGCCATGTGATGCAGAGTGTCTGATTAAAATTTTTCTGGACAACTCAGTACAAATGATTATGTACTGAATTTATGGCCTGATGAGCCATCTGTGGAACATCCTATACTTTGACCAACTGAGATTTTTAGGCAAGTTGGTTTCAAAGTTACAGTTGGAAAGTTAAAGCAAGTATGGCTATTTCCTGAACTAAATAAAATGCCTGTGAACGTGAAGATACCAAAATATTATTTAATAGGATTTTTTTTTAAGAGGAACAAAGTAATGTGGGTATAAATTAGCTGAGTCAACAAGAATTTCTTAGTTGTATAATATTGGTACCCAGACTATTAAATTTCATCTAGGGCATCTGGGCAGAATTCACAGAAACCAAAGTGGCCTGGGAATACTAATGGGCAAGATTAAGAGCACTTCTGCTGCCATAATTTGTCTCCATTTTAAGAATATAGAGATTAAGTCACTAAAAAAATGAACTTCTTGCTATATGCCAAGGACTTCAAGCACTGGGGTTACCACTGTGAGTAAATTGTCCGTAGTTTAAAACCTAATTAGTGTATGATTTCCGGTAATGGTAACTGCAATGAATAATAAAGCAGGTTCAAGAGTTGAGGGGGGCTATTTCTGGGAGAGTCATGGGGAACACTGGGAAGGTAACATTTAAGTGAGAGAATGAGCTAAAGAACAGCAGTTCTGGCAAAGGAAGTATATGCAAAGGCCTTGGAGCTTCAGGTCCTGGTCCCGGAGTCTGAAGTCCACAGAGCTCACTGAGTGAGGGGTGGGGGGGCAGGGACAGGGGTTGGGGTTGTGCATGGGGATGCGATTCTGAGAAAAGGCAGACAAGTGAGATCACTTTGAGTTTCTAAGCAGATTTTTTGACCTGGTATGCTAAGCACCCTTCAGACCAATGTGAGAATAGTTTCAGACTGAAAAGGGAATGAATGGGAGGCTTTTTCAGTGGTCCATGTCAGAAGTTATGGTAGCCTGGACTAAAAGGGAGAGAAGCCTTCAGATTTAAACAGCAGTGGGGCTTGCAGAGTTGAGAGGAAATCAAAAATAATGGGTTTGGGGTCCCAAAATGATGGTATGAATGACGGTGCTCTTCACAGAGACTAAGAGCAGTGAGGACTGGTTGGAGCAGAGACACTCACTGAGTGTGGGACCTTTGAGTGAACAACTGTCCTGAGTGGTATTGGATGAGTAACTACACTGATATATATATAAAAACTTAGAAAACAACTTGCATGTCAAGATTTCACCTGGAAAATGCCAGGGAAAACCCAAATTGTACACCTGCCAGAACTAGCAAAACATTGTTTACAACAAAAGACCTGAGTGGACAATGTTGTCTAAATTTACTTGGAAGCACTAATTCACTGCCAGCTCCTCCCTTCAGTCCACCCACCCTCTGCTGTGAGGATAAAGAGGGTGACTCATACTGACCTGGGCTTCCAACTGGGGAGCAACAAGCTCTTGGAAAGGTAACTGCTGTCTCTCACCTAAAGTCTGATCCTGAAGAAGTGAATTGTGGGGAAAGTGATATCTGAAACAACGTGGTACCCATTTTTGAACAAGTTTAGAGTGATTTGAGAATTGAAGGGAACTATGGAAACTATGGACTTCTAGATGCATAGAGTTCAGACTAGAAAAGATGGCAGATATTTGGGGGCGTTTTCCTTTTAGAATGGGCATTAAACAGTAATTAACATGGTAATGAAAATGGAAGCAGAGTGTATAAGCTAGAAACAAGAGAACCTGGTCTGCTTGAATGGTTGGAGAAGGTCTGGTTGGTCTTCCCACAAAAACTACTAGCTGGTTGTGATGCTAAGTGCCACCATGAGGTCTCAGTGGTTCTTGGTATAAGTGGGACTTGGTGCAGGAATGGTACTAAACACCTTACTTTCACCTTTGGTTCATGCAGCCCGTTTCCTTTTATCCATTAGTCATTCCCCCATAGCAGATTTTATTCTCTAAGGATGCCTGAATAGTCCCCTTCCATGTCTTCCCAGAACCTTGCTCTGCAGAGTCAAATTCCCTTCTTTTCTGGGCAGATTTGCATCTAAATTATAATCAATAGAAAGCAGTAGAAATAACACTGTAACTTCCAAGGCTATGAATCAAGACACTAGAGAATGAAATGGTCTCTGGAACAGAGTGGAGAACTGTGCCACCCTAGAAGCTGGCTTGACCTCCTTGAGGCTGCAGTTAGTGGGGCAGCCTCAACCAGGTGGTGTGGGGACACCCCATAGAGAAGCCCGGGGAGCAAAATTCCTACTTGCTGGCAGGTGTGCTGTACTGGAGCTCTTAGCTTCCAGGGATGTAGCTCCAGGCCCTCTGGGCTGTGAGGAAGCACCAGCTCACCTGCAGAGAAGCCCTGAAACCACAAGCAGGAACTCGCAGTGAGCACCCAGCAACTCCAAGCCCATTTCAACCCCAGCTTTGTGTGGCTATGACGCACGAGAGCTGCTGAGTCCAAAGGTCCAGGTGAGTCCCTCCTGAATTCCTGACCCTCAGAAGCCACAAGTAACAGAACAAGTGTTTCTCTTTGAAGTCACTTAGTTTGGGGAATGACTTATGGGACAATAATAATTGTATGTGACCTGGTGTTCTGTCATGAGAATGTAGCTTTCATTTATAGGTGTCGTGTGGGCAATAGATATGTTCTTTTCCTTCCCATTCAGTATTTTAAAAAATACGTCCAGTTTGCTGTGTGTATGTCATGCTGTTGCCTTCAGCTGGTGAGAGATGTGCTATCAGATGTGGCCACAGTTTACTTACCTTTCCCTCTAGGCCCCAGCATTGCCTTCGAGCCCCACAGAGCAAACAGCTATCATGGGCTTCCCGGAACATGTTCCCTAGGCACAATCCATGGCAGCTTTTTGGGGGGCTGCTGGGTCATAGGACTGGATGCTCTTACTCTAACCAGGCACTACTGGGCTTCTCTCCGGGCCTCCCAGGCTTGTCCACTCTCCGGAGCAACAAGGACCTAAACATGCAAATGTTTCACTGGACGGTCTATGTCGGGCAAATGAGTTGATCAGACTTATTTCTGACATTAGCCTCTGTCCAGTACCTGTGGTGTTAGGTTCTCCCCGTGATTGCACATGCCTGACCCAGTGGGTGTGCACATGCGTGGGTGGGCTCACCTGGGCCTGGGAAGAGGGGATAAAAGGGCAACCTCACCCTGGGGCGAGAGAGCATGAGATGGGAACACGGGAGTAGAGAAGAAAGCATAGGAGAACACCAGAGGGAGAGCTCATAGGAAGAGCCTGAAGATTCCTGAGGGTCTGGGGGCTTGCCTCCTTCCCATCCCTGGTCCTGGCAGACCTGCCTCGGGATTCTTGGTGGAATCCCTTCTGCCTGCCTTCCTCACACTGCTCCAGGTTCTGTTCCATCATTAAAAATACTGAATTTGGTTATTTATTGGGAAAGACGGAAGTTTTCTATCCTGCCAGCTCCTCTGGGAGGAGGTACATCACCCTAGCGGGCTCCAGTGGCTGTGGGGCCTTTGCCTGCAGGCCGTGCAGAATCTGGGAATGGCCTTGGGTAAGAATGAACCACTTCAATGTTTGATTTACACTTTTCAGGGCATCTTCATAGTCCATCTATAAGGCTCAGGCTGAAAAAAGTGGCTCTTCCCCCCTGACTGTGAGTCTTCAAATTTCAAAGTTGTGTGTCTTATGGGTGGATTTGGTATCATCAAGACCCTTGATGATAAGAACATCTGTTTCAAACTTAATGAAATAAGAATTGAGGGGAAAAAAAGTCAAATGTTATAAATTTATTTGGGATATCTATTGCCACCTCTTTAGAAGCCTTTGAAAATCCAAGCAGAAATCAATACACTTCCATCTTTCTTTTTTTTTTTTACTTTCAATAAATAATATCTTTGTGTCTATGTATATATAGATAGATATACTTAATTAATGAGTCATTTAGCAGGGTTTTAAATTTTATACTGCATTAATTCCAACACAGCTCTTTCCAGATTGGTAGGATGCAAATGAGATAAGAATTAAGGCAAACCTAAAAGGCATGCAAATGTAGTACATTTATATTCACTGATAATACAAGCTCTTGTGTGTGGATGACACAGAGGAGTCACAGGCCCCTGTATGGGTCTGTCCAGCACTATTTTACAGGAAAATGGTGACACAGCGTTTATTTAAGTTACATTACCATGGGGGGCTCAGTGCTACTAACATTATGTAATCAAGAAGACACGAGCATTAGCAAAACATGAACAAGAAATCATATAACTCTTTGCAGCACATTTCTGCCCAGGCTTTGGAGAAGGAGGGTTGTTATGAAATGATACTACATATATCACATTGTGGCAGGTTGGTTCTTTGTTTTATAATATATGCTTTTAAAATTCATTAGCAAATGACATTCTCATGCACACAAGTGTTTCAAACACAAGAAGCAAGTCCATGTATAGGTAGTCCAAGCAATATAGTTGTGTGTGTGAGTGTGCATGTAAGTGTGTGTGTGTGTGTGTGTGTGTGTGTGTGTGTGTGTGTGTGTGAATAGCTGCAGACTGAATGGAACATCAAGACTTCTGTGCAGTTCATAGCCGTGACCTCAGCTCATTTCTGAATGTCGCACTGCAGAAGTAATACAATGGAAGGGTCGCTCTTTGCAGCTTCTTTGAATTCATCCAATGTAATCTGGTCATCTTTGTTCTTATCCATCTTGCTGAAAATCTTGTCTACTCGCTGCTCAGGCGTGAGACCATCTTCGTTCATCTTCATCATGATCACAGTGCCCACCATTTTGTAGATAGCCTTGGGAAAATAAGAAACAGACCATAAAATTCTCCTATGATATGATAAGGAATTACATTTCTTTCAAAGGACACCATAAATGGTTTTATGTCAGGAGTGAAAGAATCATATAGATGTGGGTCTTATAACCAATTAGATACAGAAGAACTTTGAATGACCCCTACGTTTCCGGCTAGAGGGGTGGGTAGAGAGAGTAGTGAGGTGGTGATAGTAAGAATAATGCACCCGGAACAAGTCCAGGGAGGAAAAGGGTGTGTTCAATTTGAAATCTTCTCAGTTCAACATGGATAACCCCACCCCCACACCAGCAAGCCCTGGAACCCACTAGGCGCAGATGCTGGATGGGTCGTTGCTGGCAAAAGCTCAGAATCGAACTCTCTAAAATCAGCCTCCTTATTTTCCTAGGAAGAAATAGTTTAGACTCAAGCCTCATCCCTTTCAAGCAGAGGGCATCAAGTGTGGTCAGGCTGCACCCGCCACTTTTGGTCAGGCTCCAGACCTTCAGCGGGACACATGGTTTCTCCTCTACTGTCCCCTCCCTGTCTGCAGCAACTGCCTCACTCTGGTGTCATCTACTCTGGACTTAATGGGTGCTCGGGTCAGTGAGTGCACCAAGAAGCTGGTGCCCAGCCAAGAGGGAAGCGTGGGGATCTAGAGCACGGTGGAGAGTCCTGGGGGCAAGGGGACCAAGAGGACATCTTAGACATGGCAAGATAAACTGGCCTTCAAGGGTGGCGGGTGTGGGGGTGGTTGGAGGGCCCAGAGACATTCCAAGGAGGAGAAGTGCGAACAAAAGCAGCTCTTGTGTATGTGCATGGAAGAGGAGCCAGGGCTGGACAGCAAGGCGGATGTGGGGGAAAGAGGTAAACAGAAAGAGGCAAGTTAGATGGATGGACAGAGCTCTGTGCTCGGCAAAGTAACCACACTGGACAGATGTTTGGTCAAATAAATGAGAAGCCAGTGACGCACAGGAATGCCATCGAGAGAGTCCCTTAGAATCCTGAGGCCCCAGGCCCTGACCATGCCCCAGAGCCTGGCCATTCCCTGACTAATTCTGCCTAGATGTTCTGGCCAGGCTCTGGATTACGTCCATGCCCCAGATTATATCCATGCTCTGATGCCCGGGCCACATCCCATGCCCGCCGCTCACCTCGATGATCTCCAGCATCTCCACCCGGGTAATCTTGCCGTCACCGTCCAGGTCGTACATGTTGAAGGCCCAGTTCAGCTTCTGCTCGAAGCTGCCCCTGGAGGTGATGGACAACGCACAGATGAACTCTCGGAAGTCGATGGTGCCATCCCCGTTCTTGTCAAAGGTTCGGAAGGCGTGCTGGGCAAACTTGGAGGCGTCTCCGTAAGGGAAGAACTACGAGGCAGAACACCGATGGTCAGGTATCAGGGGAGAAAAGGACCTTGGCTAGCTGGTGTCCGCTGGCTCTCGCACAGCAGGGCAACCTACCAAGCTCTCGGCTACAAGGGATGTGGCTGGCAGGTGGGCCTGGGCAGTGCACTCTGACCCCGGACACGACAGACAGCTCTGGGGGCAGCACTCCTGTGTCCTGACCATAGGCATCTGGCACAGATCCTAGCAGGCAGAGCCTTGACCCAAACAGCACCCGCTGAGCAGCAGGGTGCCTCACTTCTGTCCTCAGCGGGGCTGAGGGTGAACTTCCCCACGCCTGCAGAGAGAAAGTCTCCACAGCCTCCCTGGGGCCAGACTGCCCAGACCTGGTTTCCCCTGTCCCCAGCTTACACTTCTGTCCTGGGGGAGCTTGGCGGTGACCTCCCTCCACAGGGACTTTTCTCTCCCAGAAGAGATCTTCAAAATCCCATAAAAATAGAACAAGACTGGGCATATTTTGAGAACACAAAGAGAGCAGACAAGCCAGGTGCCTGGGAAAAAGGGTGACCCAGGAGAATGAAGAGTAGCCGGGGCAGGAGGTGGGGCCAGGAAAATGAGGCAGTGCCCTATCCCCCAAGTGTCGGCCCACCCCAAAGGGAGGGAGTCTGTAGTCTGCTTTGCCCCCACAAAGCTAAAGCACATTCTTCCAGGGAAAGGATGGAAAAGGAGCAAACCAACCCCAAGACGAAACCCAAACCACCCACGAGCTGTTTTAAGACAGTGGGTTGATGGGTGTTTGGCATGGATGAGCCCAGCAACCACAAAGCACAAAGCCTGTTCCTGGGGTGTCACTGGGGTCCCTCCCTACTTCTTGGTAAGCCCTGCCACTTGCTGAGTGAGGTGGGATGCCCAGACCCCACGCAGATGGTGACTTTGTGTGATCATTGTATTCCTCCAGGAGCCCCTGGCTCCTCTCTGTGCGTCCTGCCCAAGGACCTGCTGACCACTGCAGAGAGGCAAGCCCCATGTCCACACCACCTGCACCTGGAAGCACAACAGAGGGGAGAGTATTTCCCCCCAGCAATAAAAGCTGCATTTCCATGTGAGGGTTGAACACACAAGGTGTGGGGAAGAGATAAACCTTCCAGGGAGGAGCTGGCTAAGGCTCATATGCTGTAACTCCCTGGTAGGCACTGAGATCTGGTCCCAGTACAATAGCTATGCAATACATCACCTCAAAAGAGAGTGCCTTAAAACGGCAGCAATTATTGTATTATCTCAGAAAATAAAAATTTGAGAGCCACTATGTTAAATCAAAACACGTTACTTTCTGGGGTTGGAAAGGACGGTGCTCCCCCCGCTTTCCCTAAGTCCCTAAGCACGTCATTACTTCTGCAGCCTGCAGTTACATTACTCATCAAAACCCACTGAGGCCTTTTCTTTGCTGGGCCCCATTTCAGGTGCTAGGAATATGAGATCAGCGCCTCACCACCTCTGTGCTCAGAGACCTGGCAGTTAATAGGCAGAGGTTAGGGGAACCCACTGTGAAATATACAATGTCTGGTGATCTTATTAGAGCAAAGTATTCCTAAAGTTCAAACCCCAGTTACTGTGGAAATTGTGATTAATAGCATAATAAATATAATATGTAACAAATAACAATAAGCAAAGATAATAGTTAATGTTTGGTCATAGCTCCCAGGGGAGTTGGGAGAGAGAAGGCTTCTTCCTTTCATTTGCTTGCCAACTTTTCCACTAAACCTCCCCAAGTGCCACGAAGGGTGTTGGGTCCCAGAAGATGGCTGTCAACAGGAAAGATCTGACCTGGAGAATAGTGAACTTAAAAATCTGATCCTCATGCACTCTGAACTGCTTTTGACACACAGCACTCTGACACTAAATGAGTGGCTTATTTTTCCCCTTACAACAAATTCTCCAACTTTCTGGCACCCACTGGCTGCAGAGCAATTCATTTCAACTCTGACACGAACTACTTGGGGTTACAAAGATAACACAGCT